>CAJHQQ010003627.1:0-40460 GCA_905132885.1 Moricandia moricandioides
AAAATTACTAGAAATTAACAAAAATATTAATTATAGCACAATTAAGCTTTTATTGCTAATTGTTATATTGTTTTTAGATAAAAGGTTAATTTTTATCAAATTTAATTTTAAATTTTTTTTTAAAAACACACCTAAAACTATTACCATTAACCATTCTAATTGCTTTTATTCATTGATAATTAACAATTATCTACATTTTATTACTTATGAAATCCATGTTTTTCTTTATTCTAACTAACAATGTGTTTTAATATTATAATCTCGTGTTATTATAATTATGTTGTGCCCTTAATCTTTTAAGATGATGCCTTTGATTTTCCAAAAAAAACTTTGTTGTCTTTGTTGGAATTATTTGAGTTTATGTCCAACTTTTATTGTTCGATTAGTACGATATTGTTCACTTTGGACTTAAAAGATTGGTCCGCATGCATTTATTTTTGGTTTTTTTTTTCAAAGTCCTCATACTAATTAAAATTGGACTTCTCTTTATATATTAAACTTTTGCTAAATTTTCAATGTGAGACTTTGTTTGATATTTCACATTTTCTTTCTCAAACTAAGGACTTATCTCGTGTGATTATCCTTCAGCAAATCATCTTATCACCATCTTGTACCAGTAATCGCTGAGTTTTTCTTATAAATATTTTTTCCACAACATCATAGGTACCATGATTTTCTGACTAGTTTTTCCTTTTCCGACTTAAAGGGTCTCATTTCTACTCGAAGTGTATTTTGGTCTTCTTGCAGATCTTCATCATACCGCTCTGATACTAATTGTTGGATTTGTGAAAACCCATGTCTAACTCTTTATTGTCTGATTAGTACAATATTGTCCACTTTAGGTTTGTGAAACAAACTCACATGGATTTACTTTTGGATTCATTCTCAAAAGACATCGTACTAATTAGAGTTGAACTTTTTTTATATATTAGACATGTTTTATCTAAACTTTCAATGTAGAATTTTGTTTGATATGTCACCGCCCTAAGCGAATTATTATTTTCTTACTACTGAGGCACGAGCCTGAATGTGGTTACTAATATTATTATAAAATATTTGAAGTTCATATATTTGTTACGGGAGATGAAATGCTATTTCGTCTTCCAGAAAAAAACATTAGCGTTAAAAGGTTTATGTGTTCCTTACCCACAGCCACGGAGACAGTCTACGCGTATTTGTCAATGTACTTGATTAATCTTATCGAATCCTGATAAGATTCCCATTTCTCTCCTTTCAGATGGAGTGGATCACTATTTGAAACACATACCGAACGAGGAATGTGGTTGTTTTATCTCAAAACTTTTCCTTCCTTTTTTTTTTTGAAAGAATGTTTTTTTTTTTTTTTTTGTAAATGAAAAGGGTTAAACCCGGGTCTATTAAAGACACAGACCTAACCCCCGGGTGGAGGTACAGCCCACGGATAGACCCTCTCCTGGGCATTCAAATGAGCCGGAAGCAATAGCCCATATCCTTCCTTTTTTTTTTTTTGAAAGAATGTTAATTAATTCAAACAAAAAAAACTGTTTTATACTTTGTGTTACATTGGTGCAAAGTTTTTTCGAAAGATGAAACTAAATAATGTGTTTATTGGCTTGCAAACCAAATGGCCAAACCTCCCACATGCGCCTGGTCGCGGATGGTGGATAAACACATTAGTCGGTTGTGTAATGAATATATACCTAGGAGGTTTCTGCTAAATTCCTTCAAATTTCTTCTGAGCATTTGAAAAATAAATGGTCTCAGGATTCCAAAGATCAGCAGAGCAAAGCACAACCAAAATCTTAAATATCAAAAAGGGCATTTATCTAGTGGTATGATTCTCGTGCTAGTGTCTCGCGAGTGCAATTCTCGAAACGCCCTTTTATTTAACCGTCTTTTTTGTTCAACGCAAAGCAACATATAAACAATATTTTAATATAGTTTTACATTCAATTACTCAAAAATTACAAATACTTCTATATTAAGAATAAAAAAAAATATGTTCAAATCCATTCTTTAACTTCTTGAAATATCATGCATGCAAACTCATGTATATTCAAAATATCAACATCATATATCTATCCGGCGACGATTTATCATCATATCAGTTGTAAGACCCAACTGTTAAGGTGAAAAGAGATTTGGTGTTCTTTTTGTGAAAAGAACTGTCATGTCTGTTTCTTTCTCTTTTTCTTTTTGTCAGTCGATCAAAATAAAATCCAAACATTATTCAAAAAAATAACAAATAAGTAGTATTCGAACTTGCTTATTTTTCTTCGGTCGTATCAATTACATGAATATAATAAAATTTAAATTAAAAATTATGTGTGATTTTATTGATGAATAGATAAAATTATTTACGCAATACCCTATTTTGAATGTCATCTATAATTTATATTTGAAACCAAGATTCTAATATCATACTTCCATTAGTCTTAAAAGTTATATATTATTTTAAAATAAAAATTTGGTCTTCTCAACGGAGAAGCATAATGAACTATCTATCATCATGTTTATAACGATGAAAATAGTGAAAATGTATACCAATAATACCATGCATTCGTAACAATGAATATATATATATATATAAAAGATACCAGCGTATATATATAGTCTTAGGTAGTAATGAATTTGCAAAATAACTTCTTCGTTTTTTTAGTGTTCAAATTGACAATTTTTTATCTGTTGCGCGAAGAACAATTCTACGTTATCGGAGTCCCAAGGGATGCCATCAACGACTTATCGCGTAAGACAATGAATTTCCACATTATTCTATGAATTTAAAATTTCAGGTGGGTTATTATAGTGGACAGACTGACAGAGAGGACAACTATGATTGACCAAAAAAAAAGAGAGAGGACAAATATAGTTTGTCTCGAAGTCGACTTATTTGAACATGGGTTTCTTTGATTACAAAGTTACAAATATTATATTTCAACGCAAGTTGATTGGATCTTGAATTATTTAAACTCATAAATATGAATCAGATCCTACATTGGATCTTGAACTATCCATTGGCACTAATTAAATAAAAAAAATTACCAAAATCACCACTTTTCATTACACTTACTAATTAAATAAAAAAATTACCAAAATCACCACTTTTCATTACACTTTTACATATTTACCTTGATCATATTTATTTTTGATTTTAAAGAGGTAAATAAACACTTCTAATCGTCTAGAATTGTTGTTTAGATTTGAGAGGTAGGATTTTGGAAGGTAAAATTTAGAATTTTAATAAAAATATAAATAAATAATTAAAATTAAAATAATTTTTTTTTAAAAATAGTTTCAAGAAAGATTTTTGAATTTAGAAAAAAATTGAAAAAGCGGAAAAATATTTCGCAAATTTTTTTGTTAAAAAAATTATACAAATATTCGAATTTGAAAAGCTATAATTCTAAAATTAAAAATACACATTTTTAATTATTTTTTAATTTTTTAATTTATTATTTATTTATTTATATGATTATTTATATTTATAAATCAAAGACATAAATGTCTTTTGATTCTTTAATGGAATCCTATACATTTGTATTTTTGCAAATATCCGTTTAGGAAAGATAAATATGAATAATAGTATCAAATAGAAAGTAAAAGTGAAATTTCTTCTCAAATAAATGAGGTAAAATCACTCTTAAATTTTACAACTGTAAATACAAACTATCTAATAAATCAAGTAAACATTGACATTTTATTAGTAATCAGAATTTGCTTAATTATGTACTCTAAGTAAATTGTGTGGTTGGTGTAATCCGCTATTTTGTAGGGTTACACCAAAAACCAAAATATTTTCACTCGAGAGAAGAAGAGGAAAATCTCTTTATTAAAAAATAATAATAATTAAATCGTTCTTTATTGTTTGTAGTACGAATTGCCCCACCATCCTCTGTAGATATGAATGACTGCAAAGTAGACGTGCATGGATTCTTACCAAATCGTAGTTTTCTTTTTTGAATGGATTCGTACCAAAATCGTAGTTAAACATATAAAAAAAATCCAACAAAAACGAGTATGTTATTAATATATTGTATAAATATTGCAACCGAAACGAGATAAGAACAAATAGAGAAGCTAATCGAAATGGGAATTTCCTTAGAAACATTTTCTGGTCAACAGAAATATATCAAACTGTTCCTTTTATGAAATTAATTCGTTCCCTGGTGTATTATTTTTTGTGCCATCAACCTTGTTTTCAAAACTAGAATTCATTAAGGTAATTTAGGAAATGAAATGTAAACCTAAGCTAGCATAAATCTCGTCTTTCATATTATTAATTTTCCTTAATTTATACTAATGAATAAACAAATTGTGGAGAATGGGCTTCGACAAATTGAGTGGGCCGGGGACGTGAAGGACATACGCTGGCCCGGTAAGCCCAGTGTTCTTCCGCACCTTAGTCACATGTATATATATCAGATACATGGTTAGGTTAAGGCCAAGTTTTTTTTTGGGAGAAGCAAAGGGAATACACCAGGTCACAAAGGAACAAAGCTTTATCTCCACAAGGAACAATAGCTACAAGGAGGAGACAACAATAAAGATAAATAGCTTAGGCTTAAGACTATTTGATCTTTAAAGGTGTTTGTGTTCTACAAGTGATTGTACTATTTTCTCTTGATCTAGTGGAGTTTTGGGAGCAAGAGATCTCCCACGAGACGTACCGGTTAGAGGCCGGGAACTCGTTAAATTCGTGCGTGTCTTTATATTCAAGCATCTTAGATCTAGGTCAAACGTTACTTGACACCTAAGTTAACTTAATTCTAACCCTAACAAGTGGTATCAGAGCGTCCAGGTTCTTAAGGTTGCTTAGGAAGGGAGAGAGAGGTTGATCGCCAAAAACTACAAGCAATGTCTAACACACGCATTGAAGTAGATCGTTTTGATGGCACAGGGGATTTTGCCCTATGGAAGGTGCGCATGCTAGCTCACTTTGGGGTACTTGGTTTAAAATCTATTCTTACGGATGAGAAGCTACTAAAGGATGGATCAGACACCAAAGAGGACCCTGATTCTACCATAAAGGATACGGGTAAGGGGTTAGCCGGAATCGTTGAATCAACACCAACGATGGACCCGGTCAAATTCGAGAAGTCGAAGAAAGCTAAGGATTTGATCGTACTAAACGTTGGGAATAAGGTCTTAAGGAAAATCAAACATTGTGAAACCGCAGCAGCAATGTGGAGTACCTTAGACAAACTATACACAGAAACTTCATTACCAAACCGGATATATCTACAACTCAGGTTCTACACCTTCAAGATGACTGATTCAAAGACAATCGATGAGAATGTAGACGACTTTCTGAAACTAGTCGCAGACTTAAGCAATTTGCAAGTGGAGGTTTCAGAGGAAGTACAGGCAATACTATTACTAAGTTCACTACCTAGTAAGTATGATCAACTCAAGGAGACTCTCAAGTATGGAAGAGACACACTAAGCCTAAATGAGGTTACTAGAGCTGCAAGGTCTAAGGAAAGAGAGCTGTTCGAGAGCGGCAAGTTCACAAGGTCTGGTGGAGAAGGTCTAATGGTAGAGAGAGGAAGAACAGACCGACGCTCGGATAAGAGCAATGGAAAGAATTACAAGGGAAGATCCAAAAGTCAATTTGGCAGATCTAAGTCACGACCTAGACAAAATAAGAACTCTAAGGGATGCTTCATATGCGGCAAAGAAGGTCATTGGAAGCGTGAATGCCCAGACAGGAGATCTTTCAAACCTCAAGATTCTGCTAATGTAGCAGCATCTGAATCAAAAGAACCTATGATCTTAACAGTCAGTACGCTAGACACTAAAGAAGAATGGGTAATGGATTCAGGATGCTCTTTTCATATCACTCCTGACAAAAGTTTTCTATTCGATTTGGAAGAATTCAAGGGAGGTAAAGTGTTGAGGGCAAATAACACTCATAGCAACATCCAAGGAATTGGGAAAATCAGAATTCTAAACATGGATGGCTCTACGGTAATCTTAACAGGAGTTAGGTATATGCCAGGTATGAGCAGGAATTTGATTTCTTATGGAATGTTGGAAACATCAGGGTGTCGATATGAAGGAAATGATCTTATGGTTAATTTCTACAAAGATGATAAACCGGTTATATCCGGAAAATATCATCAGGGACTATATTACCTTCAAAGAACCGTACTTAAAGGAGAAGCGAACCTCACAAGAGTTGAAAGGAATATGACTAATGTTTGGCATTCACGCCTCGGTCATATGAGTCTTAAGAACATGTCTGAACTTGTCAAAAATGGATATATCATTGACAAGGAAGTTAAGGAATTGGATTTCTGTGAAAATTGCATAATTGGAAAGTCACATAAGCAAAGTTTTCCTAAAGCTAAACATGTGACTAAAGGAATTCTGGAGTATGTTCATTCAGACCTATGGGGTTCTCCATCCACACCAGACAGCCTTGCAGGAAATAAATATTTTGTGACCTTTATCGATGATTTTTCAAAGAAGGTATGGATTTATTTTTTTGAAGACCAAGGATGAGGTATTCTCTAAGTTCAAGGAATGGAAGGCTGAAGTGGAAATTAAAACAGAAAAAAGGATCAAGTGCTTAAGAACCGATAATGGATTGGAGTTTTGTAACAAACAGTTTGATGATTATTGCAAGCAAGCTGGAATCAAAAGACATCGGACATGCACCTATACCCCACAACAAAACGGGGTCTCAGAAAGGATGAACCGAACCATTATGGACAAAGTACGATGCATGTTAACGGAATCAGGTTTAGATCAAAGTTTCTGGGCAGAAGCAGCTTCTACAGCCATATACTTGATCAATCGAACACCAAACTCCACCCTGGATTTCAAGTTACCCGAGGAAGTTTGGACTGGAACAAAACCAGAGCTGGGACATCTTAGGACTTTCGGTTGCTCTGCTTTTGTTCACATAACTGAAGAAAAGACAGGACCTAGAGCCTTAAAAGGAACTTTTGTGGGGTACCCTACGGGAACTAAAGGCTACAGGGTATGGATATCTCAAGAAGGGAGGTGCAGAATCAGTAGAAATGTGGTGTTCAATGAAGATGAGCTCTACAAAGATACTATGACCAAGGAAGAAGATAAGCCTAAGATTACTAACGAGGAACAACTAGAATAGAAGATCAATAAGAAAGTATCTTTTAGTGATGATTTGATCAAGGGACCTTCTCACTCGTCAGAGTCAGAAGTTACACATGATCAAGGTGGAGAAGAATCATCAACAGATAGCTCAGAGAACTCGA
Organism: Moricandia moricandioides; assembly: GCA_905132885.1. Classification (NCBI taxonomy): domain Eukaryota; kingdom Viridiplantae; phylum Streptophyta; class Magnoliopsida; order Brassicales; family Brassicaceae; genus Moricandia; species Moricandia moricandioides. The sequence continues at coordinate 7,221 of CAJHQQ010003627.1, forward strand.
GTGATCAAGAACAGGAACGTGATACTGACAATAACAATTTGTCTGAAACATACATGCTTGCACGAGATAGGGAAAGGCGAAAGAACATAAGACCACCATCCCGATATGAAGATGGAAATTTTGTAGCTTACGCGCTAAATGTTATCGAGGACTTGGAGATAGATGAGCCTAAATCCTATTCAGATGCAATGAAAAGCAGGCAAAGAAAGAAATGGAAGATGGCAGCTGAGGAAGAGATGGAGTCACACAGAAAGAATCGAACATGGGACCTCATTGATAAACCAAAGAATGCGAAACTTATTGGATGCAGATGGATCTTTAAGTTAAAACCAGGAATTCCAGGAGTTGAAGATGAAAGGTATAAAGGAAGACTAGTAGCTAAAGGATATTCACAGACCGAAGGAAATGATTACAACGAGATTTTCTCTCCAGTTGTAAAACATGTCTCTATAAGGCTCATGTTATCGGTTGTGGTAAACCTAGACTACGAACTGGAACAAATGGATGTCAAAACCGCATTCTTACATGGAAGCTTAGAGGAAAGGATTCTCATGACACAACCGGAAGGCTTTATAAAACCAGGAACAGAAAACAAGGTGTGTCTACTAAGGAAGTCTTTATATGGTTTAAAGCAGTCCCCAAGGAGATGGAATCATCGTTTCGACACATTCATGAAGGATCAGCTATTTGAACGAAGTAACAAGGATCCGTGTGTGTACATGAGGGATATTCAAACTAGCAAAGCAATCTACCTACTCCTATACGTGGACGACATGTTAATTGCATCAGGGAACAAGAATGTGATCAGGGAGTTGAAAGAAAAGCTTAACAGTGAATTTGAAATGAAAGATATGGAGAAGGCATCCAGAATATTGGGCATGGACATAATCAGAAACAGAGAGAAAGGCACCTTAGTATTGTCCCAAGGAAAATACATGGAAAAGGTCCTAAAAACTTTTGGGATGACAGAAGCTAAAGCTGTGACTACTCCTACAATATCACAGTTTAAACTAAGGAGTCTTACTGATCAGGAATGGAAAGAAGAAGAGATGCATATGGAAAGAATTCCTTATGCTAGTGCAGTGGGGAGTCTAATGTATGCTATGGTCGGTTCAAGACCAGACTTAGCATTTGTAGTGGGATATATCAGTAGGTTCATGAGTAAACCAGGAAGAGATCACTGGTTAGCAGTTAAATGGGTTCTACGGTATATAAAGGATGCAGTGAATTCAAACCTAACATTCAGGAAACATTCTACGTTTGATCTAGAAGGATTTTCAGACTCAGACTATGCTACAGATATAGACAGGCGACGTTCAGTTACAGGTTATGTATTTCAGATTGGAGGGAATACTATCTCATGGAAGTCATGTCTACAATCAGTGGTTGCGTTATCTACTACAGAAGCAGAGTATATGGCAATCAACGAGGCAGCAAAAGAAGCAATTTGGTTAAAAGGGTTATGTTCAGAGTTAGGTTTCAAGCAAGACAATATCAAACTCAATTGTGATTCACAGAGTGCACTAGCCCTAGCAAAGAATCCGGTTCATCATGAAAGGACTAAACATATCGATACTAAGTTCCATTTCATTCGAGACCTAGTAGCAGCAGGTGACATTACCCTAATCAAGATACACACTACAGTCAACCCTGCGGATTTTCTAACTAAATCGGTACCTGGTCAGAAGTTCCAGCTCTGCTGTGAACTGTTGAATGTCCACTAAAGAAGCAGGAAGCTCCAGGTAGCTCGTGTTGACACTTAGCCTCGCAAAATAACAAAAAAAAAATGGTGTTAGTATTCACCCAATAAAGCTAAGTCAACATGAATAACTGAGGATAAGTTACCTGGAGCATTACACGAGCCGAGGAGTGTACTCGGTTCAGGTGGAGTAACGGATGTCCTCAGATCCGATTACATCGACATACAACCTGCAAGAGTCAAGCAGGGGTCAGCCACTAAAACAAGCGGAAGAAGAGTTCCAAATACAGAGATGGAAGGGAACCTGTCCGATAGAGCCGGAGGCATGTCAAGAGTCATCGGTGTTGGAACGGTCAAAGGATCGGATTGCAGGGTCCAGCTGAATCGTCTAGGAGACCCGTCACCATACTCACAACAATTAAAAAATGTTGTTTAAAATGATTTCTAAGCAAATCGGTGACATGCAGGTAAGTAAAAGCAAAGGAAGAGCTTACCTGAGCTCGAAGCATGGAAGGCGATTCAAGGATCTAAACCGGCCTGAAAATCGATCAGCCGGAGATCGAGGAAGGAGTCGCCGTTTGGGGTTAAATCATCACCTGAAACACGAATCATGTTAGATCTAGATAGATCGGGTACATGCAAGGTGTTTTAGTGGAGTATGAGTCTTACCGGAGGAGCTTGGCGAGGTGGAGCTTGGTACGGTGGAGCTTGGTGAGGTGGAGCTCGGCGAGGTGGAGTTCATGGCTATGTCAGAAGAAGAATGGTCACTCGACAGAAGGGACATGCAAAGGAGAAAAAGGCGAAGATGCGGTCTTTGTCTCCGAGAAGTCTCAAGACCCGAGGGTGAGGGTCAATCGAGAGCTGAGCTGACCGGAAGTGCTACGGTGAAGACACGGAAGGAACCGAGAAGGATGAAAGGAGTTCTCTTCTCGGTGAAAGGGTGAAACTTCGAGGGAGAGAGAGATAAGCTTTTTCGGTGGAGAGGCAGAAATGGTTCAGAGAGAGACTGGAGTAGGGTTTTCTGCTCGCAAAATGGGCCGACAAGTTGAAGCCCATACTGGTGGAGATTTGTGGAGAATGGGCTTCGACAAATTGAGTGGGCCGGGGACGTGAAGGACATACGCTGGCCCGGTAAGCCCAGTGTTCTTCCGCACCTTAGTCACATGTATATCTATCAGATACATGGTTAGGTTAAGGCCAAGTTTTTTTTTGGGAGAAGCAAAGGGAATACACCAGGTCACAAAGGAACAAAGCTTTATCTCCACAAGGAACAATAGCTACAAGGAGGAGACAACAATAAAGATAAATAGCTTAGGCTTAAGACTATTTGATCTTTAAAGGTGTTTGTGTTCTACAAGTGATTGTACTATTTTCTCTTGATCTAGTGGAGTTTTGGGAGCAAGAGATCTCCCACGAGACGTACCGGTTAGAGGCCGGGAACTCGTTAAATTCGTGCGTGTCTTTATATTCAAGCATCTTAGATCTAGGTCAAACGTTACTTGACACCTAAGTTAACCTAATTCTAACCCTAACACAAATATTAATAATACAACAACTTAATAATACTATACATCATCCGTGATATATTTAGACACCAACCAGACCGTGTAGAACTCTCACATATAAGAAGTCAATTATATATGTCCACTGGTACAAAACCTGCAAATATATCATTTGATTTTGTTTTTGTTAATGATAATGTAGACCTCTGACTTACAAGAAGTCAACTATATATGTTCAATGGTAAATTTGTTTTAAAGAGAAACAACTAAAACAATGATGTTCGTTGTTAACTTATTACATAAAAGTAATATATATATATATATATAGAATGCTTAACCCAAAACTTTACCTCTGAAAACCTTGATATTTGAATAACCTTAAATAAAACCTAACGAAACCATAAACCCTATTTTAAATTTTTGCTTACTTCATATGATTAACACATATTATAAAATTCAGGAACCCTTATATGAAATTACCCTTACTTTTCCAAAATATAAATTACTTAATTAATGTAAATATATAGATTTCTTTTATATTTATAATACTGTTTTAAATTATATTGTCCAAAATATTAAAACCGTGTTATACTAGAATTATGCAATTTCCTTACTTCAAAACAAAAACCACACAAAATCTATGGGTGTAAAGCTCAAAAGCAAATTACCCAAATCCAAATTTTTGTTAAACTCAAATGACATTTTATTATGTTTCGAATATGAATTATATACCAATTAAATATTCAAAAAAAATAATTAATTATCAATTATTAACAAAACCTTAAATATCCTACTAAAATATCCTACCTCTTTAACGAAGTTGATCCCAAATAACGATTTATTAGGAGAATATACCTTATTATCATCTTACCGAAATATCTTAACTTCTAACTAAAATATTCTATGGTGATTTACAATTTTATTATGTTGTTCAAATCTTAACAAAAAAATAATTTGAAAATTCTTTCAATACATATTTATTGTAACCTATATATAAGTATTATGGCTAAGCCACGAACTACACAATCAATATTTTTTTTTTGATTTTCGAAAAATGCAAAAAATTTTGTACATTTCACAACTGAGACCTTACAGAACGGATTGGTGCATCCAAGTAAAAAGAATCCACACCTGGAAGCAAACAAACACATGATTTGGTGAAACACTTGAGATCGTTTTGGCTGACAAGAAGGTAAACTTAACAAATACATAATCTGTATGATAATATTGTTTCAGGTATCTCTTGATTTTTAAAAGCTTTCACGTGATATGAATCTTATATTTCAAGGTGACAAAATATATGCAACGTGAAAAAGGCCTATTTGATTAGTTTGGGTGACAAATGCGAAGTTGATGAATGGTAGAACATTCACTTCTCTGTAACTGGAGCAAAGGGTCATTAGGGGTAAGGACAGCTCCTGCAAGCAAATATGTTAATCACGATGCCAAAAGAGGTAAGGACATCAGTTGTTCTTAGATTTAGTTTAACCGTAAGTCTGCAGATTCTTTTTTAACTTCATTCATTTTTTTTTGTCTTTTGTCAACTTATTCTACTGCTTCCTTGCATATACGTGTGATACCCTTGTTTACTTTAATGTTTGCTTATGTGGTTTTTTGATTTATCTACTCATTTTTAAAATATGTTTCAGATATTGCCAAGGATCACCAGCTGAGGAAGAAGTATACGATCAGTAGCTGAGGAAGAAGTTGACTGGTCATGTGCTTGTGAAACAGGATTTGGCAGACGTATAGAGATGATGTTTAAGCAATGGCCTGACCTGTTTTCTTTCTTTCTAGTGTAGTAGTTGTAGAGTGATTTCATGTTTGATATACATATCTATCGCTTGTTGCTTTCCTCCTTACTCTTGTTAAATAATTGTGAGTCTCTGTGACAATTAGTTGGATATACATATACCTGGTTCAGAGAAATATTTGTTTCTAAAAAAAATCTTGTAAACCTCCTAACCAAGTTACATGTGATGATTGAGTATTCATTCATTTCAATTGCAAAATAAAGTTTCTTTTACATCCATCTCCATTCCTTGCAAATATGTAATCTAGATACTTGAATAAAATGTGCGTTTTGTCTTGGTCAAAAGGAAAGTTCTACCTTATATGATACTACTTTATATATTAACCTGATACTATTTAGCTCTTATTTTGTGATATATTTTATTTTAATTTAACTTATCATTTATGACTAAAATCTTGTTATATTTTAAAATATTTGATTAAAAAATGTTGTTAAATTTATATATTTGACTAAAAATTTATAACCAATTTAATATAATATTTTATAGATGTAAATATATTAAAATTACAGATTATTTATTTAAAATATAATTATACAAATTTATAAAAATAATATATGAGTTAAAAGATAATAGCCGCTTCGTCTGCCAAACGAACAACAACAATCTGCGTCTAGCGTCAACTTCGTGCGTCAGCGTTAACTTCATGCGTCGTCAAAACGAACAATAATCTGCAGTTGCGGTTGAGGCTGCGTCTGCGAAACGAACAACGACAATCTGTGTTTAACGCAGCCGCAGACGCAACCTCAGCCGCAGCCGCAAGAAGCTGCGTCTGCCAAACGAACATCACTATTATGGTTCTCTGCGTCAGTCGCAGTGCGTCACAATTATAATACACAAGATGAAGGACGTTAGAATAACGTATCGTCATACTAAATTTGTTTTGATGATTTGCTTCGTTAAGAAAATTGCTAAAATATCAAAAATTAAGTATTATTTTTCAAAAATACTCTCAATCAAAAATATATTAACATTCATGTTTACAATTTAGTGATTATTGTTTGCGGTTTAGTTTTAAAAGATGAGATTCTAAATGTTTTATAAATATTTTAAAAAATTAATTTAGTCTATTTTTATTATAAATTTAGGATATTTTTAAAAATAGTTATTTATTAATGGTAAATTTGAAAAGTAGTAGCAAACTTGTCGTGAAGTGAAATTTTTTCTTTCGTTAATGCTTCTTTGGCTTCAATAAATTGTAGTTTGTAAGGATGTATTTGTAATCTTTATATTCCTCCCTTTTGTTTTCTATCCTTTGCCGGGGAGGCACAGTTTTAAGCAGGTTGTGCTTTTGTAGAACCTTCAATCACTAATATGATATTTATCATTTAGAAAAAATAAATAAATAACTTACATACTTCATAAAGTTACAATATCATTAATAGACCAAAATAAAATAAAATATTGCTGATAAAATATCGCAGCATCGCATACACAATCTGCTTATGCTATAGGTAACTAATCTAAAAGTTCATAAATAATTCGTAAAGAGAGAACCAAAGTAAAATCCAAGATAGAATATTAGAAAAATAGCTAGGGACTATGATAGAGCTCAATGCATGGTTGTTACTTGTTAATTTGGTTAAAGAGGCAGAACTGGTGTTTGGTCGGAGCAACAGCATACCCATACATAGATCGTTATGAGTATGACAAACGCAGAGACGATTACGATCAATAGGAGTAGAATAGGATCCATCATGTTTCTTCTTCACCCACACACACCAAAAGTTATATTCTTTTTAACTTCTTGTTTAGCGCTTTCTTCTCGGCTGCAAAACTACAAACTTATATGCAAACCCTTGTTTCAAAACTACAAACCTTGATACAAAAGTTTACATTTTTGTAAACAAATCGATACAAATTGTAACTTTTACATTTCAGTTTTTCATTAGGGAAAAATAACTAGAAATAGAGGTACTTTTACATTTTTATTTTATGGTACTTTTATATTATATCACATCACATATGTAAATGTTCTTACAATAGTTTAAAGAGAAATCGCAAAACCTAACATTTTCTTAGTACATTTTTTAATCTTTAATTTAATCACATTTACTTTTATTTTTAAAGAGATAAATAGACATTGATAATCATATGTTTAATTAATCTAGACTTAGTGTTTAAATTTGAGGGGTAGAGTTTTGGAGGGTATGGTTTAGAATTTTGATAAAATATAAATAAATACTTAAAAAGAAAATAAAATTTTTTAAAAATTGTTTGACAATGCATTTTTGAATTTTAAAAATCAATTTTTTAAAAAATCAAAAAACAATTTTGAAAAAAAACAAAAAAAATTATACAAATTTTCGAATTTGAAAAAGTATAATTCGAAAACTTAAAAAAATTATTATTTTTATTTAAATAATTATTTAGATTTATAAATCAAATGTTTAAATGTCTTATACCTCTTTAGGAATCTCATATATAAGTATTTTCGAAAATATCCATTTATAAAAGGTAAATATAAATAATGGTATCAAATGAAAGGTAAAAGTGAAATTTCTCCTACTTTAAAAATGGCTATGTGTTAAAAGGGATATGCAGTGATTTAAAGCTAACTAGAACTTGATCTGCGCCCATTCACGGGTGTTTGATTTAATTTGTGTTCAACATAAACTTATAAATCACTAGTTTTATAAAAAAATTCTTTGTATATTTTTTTATATTTTATAATTTATATATAGAGTAGAAAATTTTATATTATAATATAAAGGTTGATAATATTTTTTATTTCTACATATATTATATTAAAAATGTATAACTTGATGTAATTTGATGTAATTGTATTATTCATATATTAATTTGTTTTTTTTAATTTATTTAGAAATGAAACAACATACTAAAATTTTTCATGGTCAATATATAAATATTGATTTGGTTAGATAAGTTTTAGAATTGTAATTATTTAATTTAAATTTATTTTAAATACAGTGGCAGAATCTGTAAATAAAAAGAAATATAAAAAGGAAGTACTTAATTTATTGTAAATTCAAAGATTAGGTTTGTAAATAAAGAAAATATTTTTTTATAATGTTATTCATATATCCAAACAATTCTTATTTATATTGTTATCCATGTTTCCAAACATTACCAAAAGATACTTCAGTTTTAATAATATAGATGCAATATTTTAACATTTTTGTTCAAAACATTCTAAATCTTTCAATATGCCTTTTTACAAAAAAAATATATATAAAAACATTTTTTTTGTCACGGGCTTACGGTAACTCCATTCTCTTTTTTTGTTGCTTACGATTCTCTTGCCACTTAAGTGTGACAATTGCAAATACGAGATCGTCTTTAATGGGCCAGGCCTTAACGATTTAATATGTGACTAGACTTGCACATCCATGCGGATTTTTGTTTATTTTATAAATATTAAACTCTGATATTACAATAAATATTTTAAACATATAATCTACATTTTATTATTATATATTATGTAAAACTATAATCATATTATTTATCTTTCTTATTTAACATTATTTTATGGTAGTGCATTAATTTTTACTAAACTAATGCACTACTGCATAAAAAATACTTGATTTTTTTGGTAAATATTTTTATGTTTTTTCAACCTGTTTATTATAATTAAAAACATCAAAATTTATATTTAAATTGATTGTTATTAATATTTTAAATGAATTATTAATTTTTAGAGTTTTCTAATAGCATATTTGTGAATAACACATGAAATAAAAGTTAGTTATATAATTTATATTCTGTTATAATCATTTTAATTATTGTAAATATTTTTTGAGTCTAAAAAATAATATATAATTTTAGATATGAAAGTTTAACAAATGTTGACAATGTTATTTTTTATAAAAAAATATACAAATTTTAACACTTATTTAACAATGAATGATATTTATTTATTTATTTATTTGCATGAAAGCATTTAAAAAAGAAGTAATTTACCAATTTAATATAATTTTTTTGTATATTTCATTCATATAGTACTTCTATTTTAATATCAATAAACGATAATTATAAAATTTAGAAAAGATAGCATATAATTTTATTCTTGTTTTTTAAATTTTACTTAAAATTAATTTATAATAGTATTAATTACAAAATTATATAATGCATTATTTTATAAAAACATTATAAATTTTAATTATATTTTGTTAGATTTTTCTCAACTGATTTTGTTTGAACTACAAAAAATTAATATTATAGTTAAAATTGATTCATTAAAATTTTTAAAAACGATATATATTTGCTTGATTAAAGTAAATAATTAAAAATATTATAATAATAAATCAATAAAGTGGTTCTTTTGCTTAGTATATTTTGTTTGTATTTCTTTTTTAATAAAGAAGATTATGTATCCACGAATTAATATAAACAAATAGTCATAGTTTTCATCTAAAGAGTGTCTAAAAAACTGAATGTTTAGATTTAAAACTTCAGTTGTTTGTGTACAAACAATTTGAGTTTCAAGGCAAATACAAAGAACCTAAGTCCATAAGGTAGAGAAAGCAAGGCTTCGAGTTTTGTCTAGATTAAGGCAAAACACACACATATCATTATCAGATCAGATCTCCCATTTCTTGAGCTCCATACCATCCGGAGGAGTGCTCTCGATTTTCTTAGCTCCAACCTCTTTCCAGTCTGTAGAGAGAACTGTCCCATTCGATTCCACCTATGCAAATACACCAAGTGAGTGAGTTATCCATGAGAGCAAGAAAAACCAAAGATAGATACTCACAAATGATTTGCTCATTGCACGCCTCATGTCCTCATCAGCATTTGAATATATCTCACGGAAGAACTTGTTCAAGGCCGCGTCTCCTTCCAGCTTCTCATCCTTCTCCTGTTTCTTCACTTCAGCTTCAAGCTTGTCCCAGTCCTTAACTCTCTTAGAAGATGGATAAGCCGGCCTCGTTGATACCTCTGCACCATAACATCATGAAGTTTCAAATGTCAACAGACTGTGATTCCAAACCCAAAACTAAAGAAGAAGAATGTAGAAAACCTGTTGAGACATTAGGCTTTGGCAAAACCGCTGGCCCTTTGCCATGTTCAAGAGAGGCCCATGTGATTATCTCTGCTTTTGCAAGACGGATCTCAATTTTGGTTGACATTACTTCATATCTGCACTTCTCTGGTACTATCTGAATAAAAGAACAGAAGGGTCAATACAATGTGTTCAACTCAGAACATTGATTCATTCAATGAACCAATTACCTTTCCAAACAATCTCGGTTGTAGATGATAGGCTTCCTCTCCAGGAACATCAATCACAACACTCAGCTGCAAAACCACAGAACAATTAACACACAGTTTACACAGAAGTGCTTATCATGGAGGTGTGTTCTTAGGATGCAGTATGCTTACAATCTGTTCACCAAAGTCGATATTAACATTCTGCTTCTGTATCCCTTTGGCGAAAATAGTTACCACAACTTCTTCTGGCTTTTGGTAGTATTCGTGTCTGTTAAGCACTCAAGAGTATGAGATTATTTAATGATTCTTAAAACTTGGAGCATTATAGTTTTCTACAATGAAACTACCTGAACTTCGGTCTGGCCGGTTCTGCAGGCACAGGGTTCAGATCAACTTTTACTGGGGGTGATGCCACCGGTTGAACCAAATCTCTCTCTTCTTCTGACCATTGCAACAATACAATCAAATCATATCTCGTAAACATAACCAATCAGACAGCAACAAGCAACCAAATATACATACCTGCGATTCGAAGATTGCATTCATCTATCAACTTCTTGAATTTGGAGTCACTTGGTGCAATGGAAGCACCCTTTTCAAGAGCTGTTTTCGCAGTTCTATATTCTTCAAGCTTCATACAGGCAGTTCTACAGTTACACAACAATATTAACAGCTTTACAGAAACATAGTTACATACCACAGTTGTACACAAAGGAAGGAATCAGACATCGACTTTACATGTCACCAGAAACCTATAACACAAGGTAACAATTATATATAAGATGAAACAACAATAACATACCCTTTTCTTAAGTAAGCTTTGGCCAATGAAGGATCCAACTCAATAGCTTTCTTCGCATCTGCCACAGCTTCTGCTCATCAAGAAAACAAGTCAGAGTCAGACCCAATGAATCAGAGACATATACGCTTCAAACTGATACAAGATCTCTTCACAACACTTGTGACACCAAACACGAAACTGAACCCTAATTTCAAACAGAACCGGACAAAACCAACTTCCTTACAATAAATGTACATTGAACAAAACGAACAAAGAAACCCATAACCCCCAAAAGAGAAAGTTCTCTCCTTTATGTTCAGCTTCCAACAAAAGTATCGTTCTTTACTACGGATATGAAAACCCATAACCCCAAAGACGCAAAGTTCTCTCCTTTATGTTCTCCTTGTAAGTAAAGTATCGTTCTTTATTACAGAACAAAGAAGTTACCGGTGAAGTTTTCGAGTTTGATGTAAGACTGAGCACGATCAGCGAAGAAGTCAGCGCAATTGGGATTCAAGTCAATGGCTTTAGAGTATAAGTCAACAGCAACATCGAAGTCGTCGTCTACGAAAGCTTCTTGAGCCTGAGCTGCAAGTTCCTTAGCCATTATCTTGATTGGGCTTTGCTTCGATTGGGGAGAAAAGAAGATTCGAATGAAGTGAAGGCAAAGGTTTTGTCCTGTTCTCACGAGAGAACCAGAGTTTATAAAGAGAAGAGATTCAATTCTAGATTGTTCCTTGACTTGTGTTGTGAGGAATGTTCAGAAGATTTAATCCCAAAAAAGAGGAAAATGTAAATACATATTTTTTTTCTTTTTCCTTTTTTGTAAATTTTTTTTCTCTTTTTTTCCTTTTAACAGTGAAATTTTAGTTAAATGAAAGGAAGAAATATAAATATATAATATAAATCCACTCTTTGAAATATTCATTTAAATTTTAAAAAAATAAAATAAATATTAATACCTAATTTTGTTTAGATAAGTTTACATAATAATTACATTCTGAAAACTATAAATAATTTATAAATTTAAGAAAATCAACGAGTTCTTGGAGTAATTTAAAAAGATAACTACATTTTAAAAAATTGTAGTTATGTTTTATTCTTCTGAAGTTTTAAAATTTCAATGAGACATAGTTTATTTCAGATTTACAGTAAAAAGTTGAATTATAAAACAATTTTGTGGTAAGTTTTTAAATAAGATACTTTTTTGGGTCAAGTTTTTAATTAAGAGTAGAGGTCGATCCATGCACCCGCGAAGATATTAGTTTATATATATATATATATATATATATATTGATTAATGTTTATTATGTGATCATTATATATTTTAGATATATTATTATTTTGTAATATAATTGTATCGCGGATATTAATTTTTATTTATTTTTATAAATTTATATCTGTGTTTCATTTTAAGTGTTCTATATTTTATATTTTTCACCATATAATGAATTTCATATTATTATATTTACAAATCATATTGTAAGATGTAAATGTGATCATTTAATTATGTGTATACAATTAGAAGATGTATCATATATTTCTCATAATTTATTTATCATATTGAAATATTTATTTTTAGTAAATAATAGAAAAAAAATTTATTATACAAAATAATATATGATTAATAAAAAGCCCATTAGAAATAAACAAAAAATTAATACTGCTATTAATGTTTTTAAACATATTTTTAATATTGTTATTTACGTTTTCAAACAGTATTAATAATATAGATATTTTCAAGGTTTCCTGAGCTAAAGTAAATAATGGGTTGACACGGTTAATTAAATCGTTTTATGATAGATGCAATCTTTCACTTTTCATAGCAGAAATTATTTAGAATAAACGAAGTAGACAAACAAAAGCAGCAATCTGATTGACAATCGTGTCTAATGATTTGAGGAACTATTTTCATGGGGGTTTCGTGGAACTTTATAGGAAAGATCAAGTATTTATAGGTATAATTAGGCTGGGCAAATATGTGTAAATTTTGATTCGATTCGTTATCCGTTTTAATTCGAACCGAAAAATTTGGATATACATAAGTCTATGAAGCAAAACAAATATTAAAATGCAATATCCGTAAAAAAATAAAACAAATCACAAATTCTAATATTTTTAAGAATATATATATATCCGATCTGATATGTTATATGCATATATATACATATATTTAAATAATTATATATATGTATATATTATTATATTTTGTGTAAATTTTACAATATTTTTATATATTAAATTTATTATATTAGTTATTATTTTTTTCAAATAAAATATTTTAATTTTTGTAATAAAATATTATTATTTTATATTTGGATTTTTCTTTTCTGGTTAAGAAATCTCAAATTTTTCGGATATCCAATACATCAAATAACGACTATGGATCGAATCGAATCAGATAGTTGATTATTAGGAAAAAACATATCCAATTACAAATACCTCCACATAACCAGATATTCTATCTATATTCTATCTGGACTCACCCCAAACTATAATGTCAAGTGGATGTGGTGAAGTCAATTTAGGTAAGTACATATTAATAAATTTGAAAAGTAAACATACTCAAATGAGTTTAGTCTGGGCCGGAATATATGATCATCCAATAAGACCCATCAATATAAGCTAAACCCTGCCGGGCTATACAAGTTGTAGACAACAGTGATATTTACTTCTCTCACATCGGAAGCCTTGAGCACTGGACACTCATTTTTGGGGTACTATTAAGAAAAGGTCGTACATTGAAAGGTACTTACCTTGACTGGGTCAACTCGTGACCAAGAACATGAGTGACCTAAGGGCATCCACACCAATGAACCCCCCTTGGGGTTCATTTTTTTTTTATTATTATTAAATTTTTTTGTTTTTCTTTTTTGTTTTTTTAAAAAAAAAAAAGATAGATCAATCGCGGGCCGCCACATGTCATGGGTCCCGCGGAACAGTGGTGATACGGGTTCACCAGAGAGAGCCCCAAAGCCACAGATTCATCACTGTTCATCTAGAAAACTGTGTGAACCCTCCTTATGAACCCCTTATGAACCCTCAATGTACATGCTCTAAGCTAGTGAGTCAGAGCTGTGCTAAGAGTTTTTGCTGTCTTAAACAAGATAAAAAAATAAGTTAAATGTTTAAATATTTTATAGTAAATAAACTACAAAGTTGAAAGATAATTAATAAACAGTTTGTCGGCGTAAAAAATAAACTGTTTAAAAATATACAACAAAAAGTACAAAATTATATAAACATATGATACATAAGGTGGTAATTTATATTAAAATTTATGTAATATAAAATTTTAAAATTAATAAATTGAATAAATATTAACTATCAAATAAAAACTTAATGAAAATATAACTCAATGCAGTAAAAGTTAAATATAAACAAGTGTCTGACTATACATATAGAGAAAAAAAAAATTTGTAAGAAGAATCATTGATTTACTTGTACATCATATGAAAAAGTATGTGCAGACATGCTTCTAATTTTTATTTGAAATCAAAATGATGTTCGAATCGCTTACAATTTTTTTTTTGATGTCCTAAACCATTGTTTATTTTTTTACTAAGTAGGCACAGCCCTAATAGTGACCTCCATTGCACATAATGAAGGGGAGTTTAGTTTAAGATCTTCCCAAATGGGAGAGCCTACATTATTATTTGTGATTGTGGGGGCATGCGTTCCCGCAGCCCCTCTCATTTTTCAATAGTTCAACTTTTCAATAGTTAGGTCATCTTTTGTTAGCTAAGTGATCCGTGTTATCGCCCCCATCTCTCCAGCGTTTCTCATACATATGCCTTAGCACATCTCTCCATACTTTGCTAAAATGCCACTAAACTTTGGATATTGGATGGAAACAAGTGTGGATTTTTCACTTAGTACACTTTAACTGTAGAAGCAAGTCAGAGACTCACATTTGTGATTCATAGAGGGTGTTATTGTAGCAGTATGGCTAGTTGAAATCATGGATCTGGTACTTCTCAGAGATTTCATTCAATTTCAAAATGACAGAAGTGTAAGTCTAGCATAAGAAATAGTCTGCTTCAAGCGAGGAACATGCAATGATCTTTACACAGTAGATACGACCAAATAGACGTTTTTCTTTTGATTTTCTGTTGTGTGTGGGTTACTGAAATAATTATAGTTCTTATCATATAATAATAGAAAATGCTAAGTAAATCATAAATGAAGATTGGCTGAGTAATTAACGCATTATTAATGGGGATATGTTACGTACACGAAGTTGCGTTAGACGAAAATAGAATACTGGACACAAAACTTTGTCACATGTTTTGCCATCAGGCCCATCACTATATGTTGCTTTATTACTTCCTTTTATTTCATTCAGTAATTCAATTTCTTAGGACCATTCGAAAATTAATATTTACGTGTCGCAATTATATAAAATTCTTTTGGGTTTGAAAACGTCTATAAATCTCATTTGGCAAAACTAGAGGCAAAATAAGCATAGTATTAAATGGCGAGAATGTCAATGCACTAGCATAATAGCATCACTAAAACTGTAGTTAAAGAGCACAATTGTACCATCAACATGTGGAAACTGACAAGGTATCATACGAGGGTTCTATTCTACGGTTGTTTAATTTTTCCAATGGGTTAGAGTTGCACTAGATAGCCGAAATGATTTTCTTTCATTCAATGGTACATCAAAAGAAGTTTCATGGAAGAAAAAAACGAGAAATATCATGTACATACTATTAAATTTCTATAAAAAAATAGAGAAATATTAGGAAAGTATATATATTCTTCTCATATTCTGAAAATCATTTAATACAAACTTTTACAAGGTACACCAATGTTCTAAAACCATGAAGATAACGTCAATCGCCATCGAGAGTCAGCTAGAACAAAAATCCTGTAAAGGATAACTGTAGTGCATAACTGCATATGTTACAACTAAACTAAATGGAGAAAATTACATTCTAAAGCACATTTTAAGTTTTCAATTACAACATAAGTCACTTTGTACTTGTGACACACATTTTAGAAGTGGATTGTCTATTGTACCCTCTAACCAATAGGTCTCTTGCTTGTTACAATTTTTTTTTAAATGTTCTAGAAATAATGATAATAATAACATAACAAAATATATAGTCACGTGAACAAATAAAGTAGCAGTGTAATCTCTTTCCCCAAATCTAGAAAATCTATAACCCTAAAAAATTCAAACCAATTTTAAGTCTCCTTTCTCAATCAATATTTGTTTTATCCTCATGAAGAACACAATCACTCTTATATAATAACTATGAGTCAAGAAAGTTTAAAAAGATAAATCTAAGAGAAGAGAAGAAGACGATGAAGAAGGATGTAATCAACAACAATTTCAACTCTCAATCCGCCTGCTAGCGACCAATCCATCACCAAATTCTTCTATCGATCTTTTTCTCAATAGATTTATTTATAGATGTAGTAAGAGAGCCTTTGTGTGTGGATTTAGAGTGAACTCTAGTTTTTTCTTTCTTTTTGTAGGATTCAGTGAGGTACGTTCAATTATGGATCTACGAGTTAACAAGGATGGAGTTTCAAATTTCTACGTCCTCAGAAGCTCTTAAGACAAGAGGAGTGATGGTCCTTTGCAGAGATATGTTTTTAAATTATTTGAATTCGCGAAATCTGATCAAAGTGTAAGTGCTATTAGTGATCAAAAGATCTAATTTTAAATTGTGTTTAGATAATGTGTGTAGATATACCAATGCTAGATCTAGAGAACACGGTCAACTTTTTGGAAGACGGAAGTCCCCGACGTAACATATAAAATGGTATAAATTCAGGAAAAAGTACCTTGTCCACATAATTCTTGTCCACAATTTTTTTTATGAAACTCTTTGTAAGCAATACAAACTTCATCTATATAAATTGTAAGCTTGGGAAAAGCTGAAAAATCTATAAATTGAGAAAAACTTGTTAAAATGTTTGATATAAACTCGTCTACAAAAATATAAAATAAAATTTCATTTTAAAATATTTAGATGAAAAAGAATATCTATTTTATTAAAACAGCAACATTGCTAACTTTTACCCCTATAACTACTTGGAATATTACTTATTTTGCCACTGGTCCTACTTTTAATAAACTGATTTTTACATAACTGTTTTTAATTTTATTAGCCATTGTCCACATTATATTTGTCTTTAATAAAACCAGTTACTTTTTTTCTTTAGATCAAAATAAGCAGTTATCTTTTAAACATACAAACCATTATTAAAAATAAAATTTAATACATGCAACGATTGATCATGCGATCAATAAAAAAGAAGTTTCCTTAACCTGGAACACTATACCATTATATAATTATGGCTATTGATTCAGATTGATGAACTCATGTTCAAAAATAAATGATGAGTGTAAATTTCTTACTTGAACATGTTGTGCTCGAGTTAGTTTTCACTGCATAATAAAAAAAAATATCTCAGAAAAACTATCGAATAAAAACAATTCATTAATAAAATAAATATTAGTTTTAGATATAAGCTTTTATTTCTTATTAAACATACATGCCATATATCTATTTGATAAAAAGGATTTTTTTTTAGCATGGTTCGGTAGTAAAGTTGGAAACTATCTACTATTAAAAAATGGATCCACTTTGATTTCAATTAGATTGTGGTTTTTGGTTAATTTTAGATTTATAGGTGAAAATTGGATAATTCAAAGTTTTTCAGTTTAAATATCTGGTAGTTCAGGTTGTTCGGATAAAAATATCGGATAATTTGGTTAATTTTTATTTCTTTCAATACAAAATAAGCAAAAAATCATTTTTTTGGTTAATTTGGTTTATAAATAATATTTATGATATTTTCTTATTTAGAAATTAAATATAATTATGGTTTGTAGGTATATATTTGTATTAAAAAAAATTGGGGTAACCATTTGGTTCTTGATTCAATTCTTTTTTTTGTTCCAAAGATATAGAATCCGCTTGGTTATTTATGAAATTTAATACATATTCGGTTTATGTATTTTGATATGGTACAATGTTATTCCTCGATTCTGGATGAATGTTTCCAAACTTATACACGATTATATATAGAAGTTCATATAAAACTTATATTTAACTCGGAAATAAACCCGCGCTTTTTAAGCGCGGGTCAAAATCTAGTGTTTCATTAAAACTTCTTCACAAAATAAATTTCATCCACCATAATTATATAGATGCAAATAAAAAGGTGGTTTCATTAATCTGCATATATACTGTCCACGGATGTTTTGTTCCCCATTTACAGTTCTTTTGTGTTCAAGAAAGTGGCTACACTAATTTACACATCTAGTGTCCAAGACGTGTTTCTCATCCACAACTCTTTTAACCACGAAAATCAGAATATAGAAAAAAGCATAACTTATTATATCAAAATAATTTATCATATATATCTTTAAATTGAAAATAAACAAAGCAAAACATAAAAATGGTAGAAATAAACAATAGTAATAAAAATAAATAAATATCTTTTACTTTAGTTCCCTTACAATTAATAATTTTTACTTTAGTTTCCTTATAATTTGTTTCATTACCATAAGAAAGAAATAGAATATCTGTCAAAAAAAGAATGAATAGAAACAAACTAATTATCAGTGATATTTATAAAAGGGTATAATAGTCATGAATCAGCATTGATTCTCGTGAATGTGTTCTTTAAATGAAATGTGGCCTTTTATGTAGAAGAAGATACAAAAGTGTCTTATTAGGTAAAGCACTCAACTAAATGAAGTAGTACATTCGATGGACCATCCAAAGCTTGTTGAGTTCCTTTTTTTTTGTTTTCTTGAAAAGCAAATATGAAGAGAAAGGAGAAAACGTACGATGAACAAACACGCAAAAAAATTCCGCAACAGGTTTGCAAGAAGAGGGACATCAAACAATTAGTTATAACTTATATAATGAATAAATGAAAATGTTTATGACAATAGAAAGGAAAATAATAAATAACGGCAAAATCTTACATTGACGTTTTGAGGAATGGGTGCTAAATATTTATACCGCCATCCTACGACACGGCATCCCCATATCACCACTAGCAGGGCCGTGCCTGAGAAACATTGACCCAGAAGCCCAAATTTTTTTTGGCCTTTTCTCTTTTTAAAAATCCTATAAAACTGAAAAACGCAGTGCCAGAGGTTTGAACATGTGTTTTCTACAATAGTAAAAATTATTGTTACCAATAAAGCTAAAAGATATTTCTGTTAAAATTAGCCCCATAATTTTATATATTGACTCCGACCCCGAAACACATGCTTCACCAGCTTCTATTCAGGCACTCTGACCACTAGTGGTCGATCAGTTTTTCTGACACGTGATAAACGCCACTTATCGCGTTTTCTTACAAAGACAAATATTAATGTGTTATATATATATATCCAAAAATCTAGGCATGAAACCGGAGTATTTGAGTGTGACCCCTTGTTAACCAAAAACTTGCACAATCTTTGTTATATTGACATTTGTTGAGAGATAAATTTAATCTTCCAACATAAAAAATCTATAACATATCGTACAAAAGAATTATGCACATATAAACATAATTGACGAGCAATTTTACAACAATAAGAATATGTAAGACCTTCCAAATTTATTGTATGTTAACATGAGATCGATATTCACATGCATTTCTAAGACACACAGACGATATCTTCATCGAAAATAAGATGATTTTTAGGACTATTAGCTAAGTTGGTTACTGTCCTAACTGTGTGTCTTTAGGGAGTTGAAGGTTGGAACATTCCATGCTTAATTTGCAATTTCTGCTTTAAATTCACAATTAGTCCATATATTTCTCAGGTTTGGTTAATAGTCATTGTTAGTTATTTTCTTAGTGGAAAACTCATAAAACTTGATAGATCAAATCAGTGATCCAAATAAGATGATCTAGTTAAGAGATATTACTGATCCTAGCTAGCTTGAGATCGGTTTGAGATTGATAAAGCCACGATCAGGGAAATGAGATGCGATCTAGTTTTATTTAAGCCTGTGAGTTTTAATTTATGCCCGTAAATTTTAGTTAACCTTTCTACCTTTCCTTTTTCAATGAAAGGATATGTTTCTTCGGTCTCTTTGACGAGTTTTGGTTTCACCTTTCTCACCAAGTTATCATCTTGTATACTGGTATGTTCTGGCAGAAAATGTCATCGAGATTAATTTGGTTTTTCTTGCACCTAAGGGATGGCTTTCAATGTCATATTATATAACCAAATATCAGCTGGAAGGTGTTATCATCGACGCATTCAAGCTTGAAACCGTTTTGAAGCTGCTGTCATTATCTATCTTACTTAATTATTTTATCGTTGTAGTTTATGCTTATTATCTAAAAGAATTGAAAATTATCTTTTGCTATTGTATTCGCACCTGTTGAGTTTCTAAGGAAAAGTAAGTTGTGTTCATAAGAAAAAACTCAAAACGAATTTAATTTCCAAAAATAGAGGTAACCCAATCAAAATAATTGTGCCAGAATAACCTTTATGTTAAATACCGTTAAATAAAAGTAAAATTTATCGCAAATGAAAAAAAAAAATTAAATGGTGGTTAGCAAATAAGATTTATTTGAAATGTTAATAATAACAACTTGCTATATTGAAAACAGTTCATTGTGAATCCGTATTTATCGCGACTTAATTCTTGTTGGTAATTTGGGTCACAGTTTCTTAATTAAACAAAAAGTGTAATAAAAGGTTATTAGAATAAAAACAGCGCAGCCAAATTAACCTTAAATCACGTGAAGCAGATCATGAAATGAAATAACGTACGCAACTTTACTTGCATGGGATATCTATAAATACCTCCCATGAACTATCTCATGCATAATTAAGATACAGCAAAAACCATTCAAAAAGAAAATTATAGCGATAATAATGGGCAAGCTCTTATTGGTAATGTTCGTTGGTCTTTTCATGGCTTCCCCAAGCTTGGGAACTCTTGATTATGGAGATGCACTAAACAAGTCCATCTTGTTCTTTGAAGGCCAACGATCCGGAAAACTCCCGGTTAAGCAACGTGTTAATTGGCGAGCTGATTCTGCCCTCTCCGACGGTTCACCGGATAACGTAAACCGCATCTCATCAATAATTTCGCATAATTTTTATCTCTAACAAAAATTTGCTGGGCTTTTATTGTTAATTTTTTCGATTTTTTCCTTTCATTTTCCAGGTTAATTTGATTGGAGGGTACTATGATGCAGGTGACAACGTAAAATTTGTGTGGCCAATGTCATTTACCATAACCTTAATGAGTTGGGCCGCTATTGAATACCAAAAAGAGATTTCCTCTGTAAACCAACTCGGTCATCTCCGGTCTTCTATTAAATGGGGAACCAATTTTATCATCCAGGCTCATACTTCTCCCACCACACTATATACACAGGTAAAATTCATTTTTATTGTTCAAAATCAAAAGTAATCATATCTTAACCAGCCGAACCAAGACATTTTGGTATGTTCTGACTAAAAATGCCGACCGGTCTGAAATAAATCCAAGATTAATATTTCGCTTGAGATTACACCGTTAGAAAAGTATGGACAGTGCAATCTTAAGTTTATAAAAAAATTTATGCATAAGATATATTAATACTTTTAATTTTCACTAGACTTTAATGAAAATGAAATTGAATTGCACACCCCAACCCTAAATGGGATTCGTATACAAATATCAAAATTGAATTAATTTCTTAATTTATTTTTATAATGACCTAAAAGGTAGGAGATGGGAACGCAGATCATGGTTGTTGGGAGAGGCCAGAAGATATGGACACACCTAGAACTCTCTACAAGATATCATCCTCTGCCCCGGGAACTGAAGTCGCCAGTGAAGCCGCAGCCGCTCTTGCCTCCGCCTCACTTGTTTTCAAATCGTTCGATTCTAAATATTCATCCAAGCTTCTAAGCCATGCAAAATCCGTAAGTATACTATACATACAAATGAATTTCAAAATACCTTACGATCCTTAGATTCAATCATGAGGGCTTGTATATGCTTAGTTATTTGGTTTAACTTAAACTTTATATTTTTTTTCTGCAGCTATTTGACTTTGCTGATCAGTGCAGAGGTTCATATCAATTATCTTGCCCTTTCTACTGCTCACACTCAGGCTACAAGGTAATTAAACTTAACTAGACCGGTACACATGATTCAATAAATGGTTCAACCCCATCTCTAAATATATATTATACGAATGCAGTACTTACATGTAATATAAATGAATTACTTTTTTTGTATTGAGATAACAATATACTTTATTTTCAATTATTTGTGGTAAAAAGGACGAGTTATTATGGGCTGCAGCTTGGCTATACAAAGCAACAGGAGAAAATAAATACCTAAGTTATGTCATAAGCAATCAAGGTTGGAGCCAAGCCGTGAATGAATTCAGCTGGGACAATAAATTCGCCGGAGCTCAGGCTCTTCTCGCATCAGTTAGTATATACTCCTATATTTAAATTTGTCAAGAAAATTTAGTTTGAATTTAATTAATACTTCTCCTTTATTTATTTTCTTTAAGGAGTTCCACAACGGGAAGAAGGAATTGGAAAAATTTAAGAACGATGTTGAGTCATTCGTCTGTGCATTGATGCCAGGAAGTAGCTCTCAACAAATTAAGCCAACTCCTGGTAATTTTCACTGGTTATCTTAGATAACCAAAAAATTGGTTTATTTATTATTATATTTTTCGGTTGGTGAGTTTTTATAATTATGTTTGTCTATACTTTTGGTTATTCAGGTGGCCTTTTGTTTACTAGAGACGGCAGTAACTTACAATATGCAACAACGGCTACAACAGTTTTGTTCCATTACTCAAGAACTCTGACTCAAGCCCGGGTCGGTTCAATCCAGTGTGGTTCAACCAAGGTCACGGTATCACAAATTCATGATTTCGCCAAACAACAGGTAATAAAATAAGCTACCATACTAGACTAGTTTTGTGCACCATCCCATTTTTTTAACCGGTCGGTTTATTTCCAGGTTGATTACATTCTTGGAAATAATCCAATGAAAATGTCTTACATGGTGGGATTTGGGAACAAGTGCCCAACACAGCCTCACCATAGAAGCTCATCTTTACCGTCAATCAAATCTAAGCCAGACAAAATTGACTGCAAGGGAGGATTTACATACTTCAATATTGATCAACCAAACCCGAATGTGCATACCGGCGCAATTGTTGGCGGACCGGACTCATCAGATCACTTTAGCGATAAAAGATCAGATTACGCCCATGCAGAGCCCACAACTTACATCAACGCCGCCTTTATTGGGCCCGTTGCAGCTCTGATTTGCCGGAATCCTAGATAGAGCACCGGGACAATTCTACCAGACAATCTCACTATTAAATTCAGCTCTGCACAAACCAAATATTAGCAAATAAGAATATCACAACAACTATTAGACAACAAATTTTAATAGTTAATCAGGGGATGTATCATTTGCTTCAAAAATATATGGACAAACACATGTACATAGTATAATAGCTTAAATAAAATGAAAACTATCTGATTATATGTATATATATATAGGGTATTATTTCTTTCTCAAATAAAAATATAGT
This sequence comes from Moricandia moricandioides, assembly GCA_905132885.1. Classification (NCBI taxonomy): domain Eukaryota; kingdom Viridiplantae; phylum Streptophyta; class Magnoliopsida; order Brassicales; family Brassicaceae; genus Moricandia; species Moricandia moricandioides. The sequence goes on from CAJHQQ010003627.1 coordinate 30,732, forward strand.
TGCAGGCCAAGATTTTTTTATGATGATAACCATTCATAGGGCTGAGCACTTTACACGATACTCGAAGCCGCACCCGAACCCGATCCGAAAAACTCGAACCGAAATCCGAACCGAAGTAGCAAAATACCCAAATAGGTATTGAATTATGAGAGATTGGATATCCGAACCCGAACGAGTAATATCCGAATCCGAATGGATATCCGAAGATAACCGAATATATGTATACTTACCTTATATTTCTAGTTTACATCTCTCAATTTATTTAAAATATTTATATATTGATGTTATACATACTTTAAAATCATATAATATACATATAATTACAAATAAAATGATTTGATACTCACTGCAAATGTATGCCAAGCTTTTTGTTTCATGCATTACAAAAGTTATTTCTAAATTAAAAACAATAACCAAATTAGTGTCTTTTATTTTTGAAATGTTATCTCCAAATCTATTAATTATTCAATATGTTAAAAATAAAAAATTAGTTAAGTGAAATTTATATTTTTATATACAAAAACTTGAGAAATGAAAATTTAAATTTTTTTTCAAAATGTAAATATCCAAAAACCCGACCCAAAATAACCGAACCCTGACTAAAAATATCTGAATCCGACCCGAAGTACAAAATTACCCGAACGGGTTCTATGCCTCTATACCGAAATACCCGATCTGAACCCGAACGTCAACCCCTAACCATTCATGTGAGTTAAATGTTCAAGACTAATTTTGAATATTTACAAAATCCTATTCATATTGATTAGTTGCTAAATAAACGAATACAGCATGTCATTTATCTTATAATAGAATGAAATACCTCTATATATATACTCGCTTAGAATAGTTATGCTATCTGACTTTTAAATAAACTAAAGTAACATTTAGCTATTATTAAAATTTTGCATAAAATCATTAAGATCACGCATCTATTTCAAACAACAGCTGACCATTTATTTGAATATAAATTTGTTGCCAATAATTATTCAGAGAAATAGTTTTCACATTCATTTGACTCCTTAATGCGGCTGAGTGGGTGAGTTGTGCAGTATATTGGTGACTATAATGCATAATAGATCTTTTAGAATGCCTGTCTAGACCGTCCAGAGGACACTTCCATTTGTAGCCTGCGTCTAATGTTTAGGGCGGACTCTTTTTGTAGAACAGTGACAAAGTCGTCCTAGAATCATATTTGTAAATGAAATGTAAGAACTTAGACCATCATTAACCTTAGTTTTTTAATTGAGGTTTAGCTTCGGTTAAGAATCGACTTTTAAATAAAAGTTTTAAGAACCGATTCTTAGCGGAAAAATGTAAAAAAAAAAAAAAAAAAAAAAAAATTAAGAACTCCAGTTAAGAACTTGGAGTTAATCATGCCTTTAGCATTTATATGACGAGAAAAATAAAAATGAATTTTATTAGGTTAAATTTAAAAGTTTTTTTTAGAAAGTACTGCTTTTATTCATCTTTTTTAAAATTCAAAAGTTAAGCTGGAAAACTACGGCACACTGATCTCCTATAGAGACTAGACATTTATACATTTCTCTCAACGGCCGCAATGCAACTATAATTTAAGTTTGACTATACATTCATACACACCTTACGTTTTCTAATAATTCCATAAGTACCCATCGAGGAAGTCTTGGCTATTCAATAGTTCATCAAAGTCTCCATTAAAACTTGGAAAATATCCGGTCCCTGACAACAAATCCGATGGTAAACTGGTACTCATGCCTTCCATTTCTTCGGTTACTTGGTTCGAACTCATTTCTGAAACCCCCATGTCCTGAACAGCAACGGAATATTCATCAGTAGATGTGATCATGGGGTTACTTGCGGGAGAAGAAACCACTTGCTTTCCGGATTTTTTGGTTAGGGACGGTTTGGTTTGGGAAGATTTGGCTCGAGTTGAACCGGCTAATGAGTTTCTCCTTGTTGGTAGCTCATGATTGTGCTCATTCGTATACGTTATGGTGAACTTTTCCGGGTTTTGAGGATTCCTTTCGACTTGTTTTCTTGCTAAACATCCCTTTGAGCTGCTGCACCTGTAATAACTCCTGAAGAAAGCAAACAAAAGTTGGAGAGTTTAATTTAAACCGGTTATATTTGGTTAAGAGTAAGAATTAAGATTAAACTAAACCGGGATTAGTTTAAGACCTTGGGTGTGGAGATCCTTTGATGGGTTTTTGTCCGTATTTACGCCATGCCCATGCGTCCGACAACAGATTCTCTTCTTTCACTTCTTGAACAACTCTCTTCTGTTGGTTCTTCTTGCTGTCCAAATTCAAATCATAATATCTATTTATTTTTATATTCAACAAGCAGCATATACTCATGATACTTTTAAAAACAAGTTGGAGATAAAATCATTATAAAAACAATGTATAATACTATTCTTACTGGTGATTTTTAATTGTAACTAAGACAACTTAAAACAGTTTTTATATATATGGTAATATAAAATATTCAAGATATTTTTTTTATCATTTTAAAGAACGTCAAGAACTTTAAATTAACTAACCTCTTCTTCAATTTAGATTCTGGGACTCGGATATGATCAACTCTTGATCCATTAGAGAGAAGACAACCATGTGTCCTTTGTTTCTTATCATCTCGGAAGCTTCTTGAATCTTCGGGAACAGAGATGGAGCTCGTGAGGATAGTTTGTGTAGAGAAAGGATAAAAAGGTTTGTAGAGTTCACCGAGTTCATCTAAACCGGTTGTCTCCATCTCCGGTTCATAGAAACTAGACGTCTCAAATGGGAGACAAAACCCGTCTGAGTTTTCTATGGAGCCAGAGTAGCCTCTGACGATTGCTTCTAAGTTTCCTTCGTCCATATAAGCCACCTCTCCCATATCTCTTTCTCTTCGAGATTTTATTTCCTCTTTTATCTTATTTTTTTTCTTTGACAACTATATGGCGAGAAAATGCCTTTTGGGCAAGATCGGTTTATATAAAGAAGGAAAAAATGTGGACTGTTTGTTGTTTAGGGTTTTCTTCGTTTCCCATGTAAACCCGTTATTCATTTAGCTTTTACAATTTATTGAGTAGACTTTTGAAAAAGTCAATTCGTGCCTAAAATTAGATTTTAATTCAATTGTGTTTACTTGTCAAAACATCCATCTCCGAAAAAATATCTCAAATTATCATTTAAACACCAAAATTCAGAAAATCCATATTGGCAATATCAATATGTTTTTTTGAAGCATATACAGTTAGAGAGAATAAAATATCATTGCTATTACTAAAAATATATATTGAAACCGGCATGTACATGCATGTATGACGTACACACTACACTAGCATTTTTATATATAAAATGGTATTGTCACTAGTTTCAAACTTGTAAATTATGTGTGTGTTTTAATGTGGTACATAAGTCTAGCTTACCTTGTGTACACGTAACGAGCAATTGGTTAAAATTAAGTATATTTATAGAATAGTGTTACAAGTACGATCTCTATATAGTAAGAGTATTGATAAAACATATTTAAAAATGTTTAAACAATTTGAGAGGGTATTATCACTTTATCTTAAGCCTTGTGTAACATATAGTTTGGTCCAAGAACCCCACGCTCTATCTTAGAATAGGGATACTTTTCAAGCCCGTAGCACAAAATCTTCCAACTAAGAGTAGAGAAAGATCCTCCAATAATATCTTCTTCTTTTGCTTGTTCTTTTTGTTCTATACTCGAATCTTATCTAATAAAATATAAATAATGAATTCTTTCATATGTGATATTTTAAAATGGATTTTTGTTTAAATTTTTTTTTTTTTTTTTTTTTGAATGAATGTAAAATTTTATTCAATCAAACTTTTGTACATCAAGTGCTTCTGTGTTTATATATCTAAGTGATTAGAAACTCTTGTGATATCATACTATCTCTTGCCTAGTTCCAAACCAAGTCATCAACCCTTCCTCTAAATATTTGTGCCCTTTCCCTTTCACCAAAAGAAGCTTCAATCGAATTGTTTTATCCACAAACCGTGTGATATAACTCGCTTCTTTTTCTTGTTCACCATGTCTCCTTGCATTCCTCTCTCTCCAAATAGCATGAACTGTTGCTTGAAGAGCATATCTTATGAGAAACATCTTTGTATTTGTCAGCCTGGATTGAGAAGTCAATTCTATTATTTCATTCCAATCCAAAGTGAAATTCTCCTGTAGGATTCCTTCCACAAGTGGTTTCCATATCTGCTTTGTGTAGCTACAGCTGAAGAAAAGGTGGCTGCAAGTCTCTTCCTCCTCTTTGCAAAGTACACAGGTTGTGTTTATAGAATTATTCCACCTCTGCATTCTATCACCCGTTTGTAGGCGTTTTCGAATAGCTACCCATAGTAGAAATGCATACTTTGGTGTGGCATGGGAGAACCACACACTGTTGCTCCATACGGGAGACTGAGTTTGCTGGTATTGTCGCAGCTGATGCCAAGTCCTTTTTGCAGAGAATTTTGCTTTAAAGATGCCCTCCTTCTGTTTCCAGAGTGAAATGTCCTTTCCTTGGCTGTTCCTATTTCGAACAATCTCTATTTCACTCTCCAAATCATTTAGTATGTTTTCCCTGTGACTTCTTCTTCTATGATTGCCCAGTACATCTGCTACTGTCGCTTCACGAGAAACTCCCATCATAATACTTCCTCTTTCACCCAAAACTTCCATTAGACATCCCAATCTTGACCAGTTATCATACCAGAATGATGTGTCTTCTCCATTCCCTACTTGAATCTGTAAGAATTCCTTTGCAACACCTCTCAGTTTAAGTAACTTTCTCCATATCCAAGACCATACACTCGTGTTTTCTTTTACTGACCATAAGCTCTCCTTCTTGATCAAATAGCAGTGTATCCATTAGACCCACAAAGAATCCCTTGCCGAGATAATTCTCCATATCAACTTCAGACAGTGGACTTTGTTTGTTTCTTTCAATGGTCTAATCCCAAGGCCTCATTCTCTCTTTGGCATACATACATCGTTCCAGCTAACTTTTGCTTTACTTGTTTTCATCTCTGGTCCTGACCACAAGAATGCTGAACTCAATTTTCCTATCTCCTTTAGGCAGCTTCCTGGTAGATTGAAAGCTTGCATCCAAAAATTTGTTAGACTGGTTATGACAGACTGAATTAATTGTAGTCGACCCGCATGTGATAGGAATCGTCCTGTCCAAGATCTCATTCTTTTCCGAATTTTTTCAACCAAAGGCAGATAATCATGAACTGTCATACGCTTTGTGAGTAATGGCAAACCCAAATATTTTACAGGAAGTTTACCTGAAGCAAGTGGGAATCTATTGTGAATCTCCTCTTCTTTGCTCTCTTCAACACCAGCAATATATAAGGTCGATTTCTCAAGGCTAATTTTCAAGCCAGACATTGTGGAGAACTCAGAGAATACCTTTAGTATGCCTTCAATAGATTTCCTTGTGCCATCTGTGAAGACCATTAAGTCATCCGCAAAACACAGATGTGTCAATAGAATGTTTTTACACCGAGGATGATATCCGAATAGCTTCCTTTCTGCTGCTTTGTCGAGCATATGTGATAAGACATTTATGCAGATGACAAACAAGTATGGTGACAGTGCGCATCCTTGTCTCAGACCCCTCTTGCTTTGAAACAAACCCGCAAGTTCACCATTTACTTGCACCGAAAATGAAGCAGTACAAACACATAGCTTGATCCAATGCACAAATTCTTCAGGAATATTTAAAGCTCGTAGAGTATTCAGCAGAAATTCCCATTGAACTGAATCAAATGCTTTTGCAATGTCTATTTTCAAAGCACATCTTGGAGAGATATCTGTTTTATGATAATCTTTGACTATTTCTGTGGCCAGTAGCAAGTTCTCCACTAGCAATCTATCTTTAACAAAAGCAGATTGATTCTGTGTGATACAGTGAGGGAGAGTACCTTTTAATCGATTTGCTATGGTCTTTGAAATCACTTTGTAGATTACATTGCAGCATGATATTGGCCTGTAATCCTTCATCTCCAGTGCAGCTTCTTTCTTTGGAATTAAAGCCAGGATGGTAGCATTAAGACCTTTAGGTAGGAATCCTTTTCTGAAAAAAGATTGGATTGCAATCGTTAAATCTTTCCCAATAACACTCCATGATGCTTTAAAAAACTCTGTGGTGAATCCATCAGGTCCTGGAGCTTTGTTGCTAGGCATTTTAAATATCACATCTTTGATTTCCTCTTCTGTAACTGGCCGGATAAGTCTTGCTCTTTCCACTTCACTGCATCTGAAAGGTAGGATTTCTTGAAGCTCTGTAACTGTTGCATTCTGAATATCAGGCAGCTCAAATGATAGAAAATCTTTAAAGAATTTCTCAGCTTCAGTTTTAATATCCTCCTGTGTAGTGACTGTGTTTCCATTTGCGCATTTTATTTCCCTGATTGTACTCCTTGTTTCTCTAATCTTTGCTGCATTATGAAACACTCTGTTGTTCTGATCTCCCACTTGTAGCCAATGTAATTTTGATCTCTGTTTCAGAAGCTTCTCCTCTATATCTGATAGTCTTTGCCATCTCTCAGCTGCTATGACCTCATTTCTGATATTTTCTGGATTTGGATTCCTGAATAGATACTCCTGCCTTTCACATAGATCAAGATAAGCCTCTTTGACCTTTTTCGTTTACTCTCCCAATTTAATTTTGCTCAAACCTCTGATTAAAGGTTTCAAAGCTTTTAATGACTTTGAGAACCTGTATAATGCAGAAGTTGAGACAAATAATGGGTGCAGATCTCTCCAATAATCTTTTACCACTGTGATAAATTCAGGCATGTCAGTGAGAGCATTTACAAACTTGAACGGCTTACGTTTACCCAGAGCTTCCAGTTTCAAGTGGAAACTTCCTCTAAGATGATCTGAGCAACCACCCGCTTCAAATACTCCATATGCTTGTGTTTTCTGATTTAGCCATACTTCATTTATCAAAATGCGATCTAGCTTCTTGCATATAGTTCCCTCTTCTCTTTTATTGCACCACGTGAATTTTGGACCTTGGTAGTTCATGTCTATAAGGTTGCAGTATTGTACCGCCGCTTCAAAATCTCTCATTCCTTGAGTTGATAGTCCATCATCCTGATAGTTTGAATGCTCCTCTCCTTCTAAAATTTCATTGAAATCTCCCATGATAATCCATTCCTTGTTTTTAAACATTGCAGAATCTTGATGGTTTTTGATATCCTGCCAAAGCTCTTTCCTTTTCTCAGCTATATTCTGCATAAACAAAAGTACACAAGAATTCCTTTGTTTCACCCTCTGTAAGAACAGAAACCGTAATCATTTGATCTGACTTGTAGACAGGCGTCAATCTCACGTGTGAGTTCCATACTACCCAGATTCTTCCTTTTCTGCTATACTCATAATTGTTCACTACTGACCAGTCTTGAAGAATAGATGATATCACCTGAGTCGATTTATTCTCCTTCACTCTTGTTTCTAACAAAGCTCCAAATTGCAATCCTTTAGTCTGTACCCAATTACGAACAACTCCATGTTTTGATTTTTTATTAAGCCCTCTCACATTCCAGAAAAAACCAGTCATTGTTTTTGATTTCTTCCTGGATTCCCAAGTTTTTCCATTCCCATGTTAGGAAGAATAACCTTGTGATTTGTTTTTGATGTCCTCGGTAAGCAGGGTCTCAAACTTGAGCTTCCAACTATAGCTGCATAGCTATGCGTTCCCTTCTTGTTTTCTGTTTCTTTCTTTTTTCCTGAATTTTCCTTCTCAACATTCTCCAATATCTCTCCATTTTCCTCCTTTTGCTCAATATTTTCCTCCTTCTGATCTTGATCTTCATTTGTTTCCCCTGTATTTTGTTTGACTAACTTCCCATTTTCATCTACTTCCTCCAAAACTGCATATCTTTTAACGATTTTCACTTGTCCATATTTCAGGTTTCCCCCATTTGGACTTCTTCCAGTTTTTCCAGTAGATACACACGGCCATTCTTCTATTTCACCCTCTTCTATCTCTTCAATTTTTTCCAAGTTTTCTTTCCCTTCTAACACTTCCTTCTCTTCTCCCGGTTTCTTCTCCGACACCTCTTCTTTTTCTACACTTTCAATATCCTTAACTTCATCTTTTTTATTTCCCAAGCTTCCAATCTCATCTTTCTGCTCCACATTTCCTTTATTTATTATGCAAGCCTTCTCCAAGTGCCCTCATTTTCCACATGTTTGACATCTAACAGGCAGCCAAGGGTATATGAATTCAACCAGGGATGATTTACCATTCTTGGTGAAGTTAATTTTCCTCGGCAATTCCTTTGATAGGTCAGCATTTACAAAGATTTTTGCAATCTTGAAGTTTGAGCAAGCTGCTGTTTCTGGATGCAACCTCTCTGGATGTCCTACTGCACTTGTGATAAAGCTCAGCCCCTCCCAGGAAAACATGTTGAGTGGTACATTTTTTAGGTATACCCAAAGTGGGATTGATTTCACTTCCGGTTTTTCTTCCAGCTCTTCTGGAGTCCATTTTGTTACCACCATAGGTATGCCTCCTATATTCCACATCCCTCTTCTGATGATTCTAGCCCTCATTGACTGGTTTGGAACTCGAAACTTCATTGTTGTAGAATCTATCTCAAATACTTCTACAAACTGGCCCTTTCCACCTTCTCTCCAAATTTTGTTCACAATAGCATGTATTTTTGCTATGTGTGGTGCTGTATCCAAGAACTTACCAATCAGAAAATCCTCCCATAACGGGTTTGCGTTAACTACAACTTCATCAGGCACCTCAACACTTGATTGTCCCTCCAAATCTGTAATAGCTAACTCATACTTTCTTAATACCTTCTTCTGTTGTGCTACTTCTACCCATGATGTCTTCTTTTGACCCGATCCCTCTTTCACCAATGAACTCACCTTTCCTTCACTGCTTTTTCCTTCCACCAAGTTCGACCCCGATGCTTCCGATTCTTCCTTTGCTTGATTCTGTGTCTCCTGATCTTCTTTTCCATCTGATTCAGACTCCGGCGAGTCTGGCGGATGCGTCATAGTCGGCCGGAGAGAACTTTCGCGTCAAAATCGTCAATCGCCTTTTCCTTAAAACGGTGCGTTTCACTTTTATGACCTTATGTATGCTTTAATGAGATTACCATATCAGTATTAAAATTTTGAGTGGTTGTTTAAAAATTTTGTTTACATTATCTTTTTTATTTACATAATGAAATACTAACAATATATTTAATTGCTTTATTCTCATCAGTATATAAATAAATTACTGTTCACCATTATTATATGACATAAATATATGATTTAGCCCATTAAAACATACATATGTCAGTGGCGTATCATTTGGGTATCAAAATAAGACTCATATTTATCATTCCAATGAATAATTCATTTATATACATCAAAACCTATTCTCAAGATAATATACATTATTCATACTGACTACACATAAATTAAGAATGATCTAATATATTTTATGTGATCCATATATAAAAATTTGAACATTTTTAAAAAAATTATGTATTTCGTGTATTAAAGTACATGATCCATAAACAAAATACATTTTAAATTTTTGAATCTTGCAGTATTACATAATTAATAAACCTTATAAATACTCATTTTAATAAATATTTCCAAAAATCATGTTTTGTATTTTAAATATTTTGTTAATCTACAAATCTTATCCATTAAAATAGAATTCATGGCTTCTTTCATGTATTATATTTAAATTGGATCCTCCTTTACAAAGTTGTACTTTATTTT
>CAJHQQ010003628.1:0-40454 GCA_905132885.1 Moricandia moricandioides
TATGATCGACTAAACTCAAATCTGACTTTTTAAGAGTTTGTCGACCAAAATTATATCCACTCGTGAGGGTCATTACAGACGGTCCTATAAAGGCGTCGATCAATGGTATGCTCAGTGACTCCAAATTCACTTAAGAAATTTGGAAATGCACATATATATATATATATATATATATATATATATATATATATTAATTAGTTAATTACTGCTATTATATATTTTCTTCTTTTTTATTATGATTTTTATTATTTATTATATATATATATTATATATTAATATATATTATTATTTTATTATTAAATTAGTGGGTTGCCTTCCACTCATCGCTTGTTTAAAGTCGTTAGATTGACGAAAAATGGGTTTATCATTCAGGGTTAGGCACCTCTTGACGTGCGGTCTGAGTATGCGAAATTTCAGCTCTAGCCCAATAATGTTTCACTCGCTGCCTATTCACTCGCTGCCTATATGAATATATGTTATTATTTTATTATTAAATTAGTGGGTTTCCTTCCACTCATCGCTTGTTTAAAGTCGTTAGCTTGACGAAAAATGGGTTTATCATTCGGGGTTAGGCACCTCTAGACGTGCGGTCTGAGTATGCAAAATTTCAGCTTTAGCCCAATAATGTTTCACTCGCTGCCTATTCACCATGAAATCTTCTCCTTTAGGATTAAATAGGACAATTGTTCTGTAAGGAAAAACTTCTTTGATGGTGAAGGGTCCGGACCAACGAGAACATATTTTTCCAGGAAACAGAGTTAACCGAGAGTTGTAAAGGAGTACTTGACCATTCGGTTCGAAATGCCGTGAAATAATTTTCTTTTCGTAATAGGCTTTCGTTCTCTCCTTGTACAATTTCGAGTTCTAGTAAACACGATATCTGATTTCCTCGAACTCATTTAGTTGAATTAATATATTTTCTGCTGCGGGTTTAGCATCAAAGTTTATCTTTTTATGTCCCCTTCGGCTTTATGCGCTAGTTCTACTGGGAGATGTCATGATTTTCCATAGATTAAGTGGAATGGAGTAGTTGTTAATGGTGTTTTAAATTCTGTTTGTTATGCCCAAAGTGCATCATTTAACTTCAAAGACCAATCTTTACGGGTTGATCCTACCGTGTTTTCTAGGATTTCTTTGATCTAACGGTTGGATACTTCCACTTGTGCGCTGGTCTGAGGATGATAGGGTGTAGCTACTCGATGGTGAACTCCATATTTCTTGAGCAGTTTTTTAAACACTTCGTTAATGAAGTGGGTGCCTCCATCGCTTATTACGATTTGCGGAGCTCCAAATATGGGAAAGATAATACTCTTGAAGATTTTAACGACTACGGCATCATCATTTTTCGGAGTTGCTATTGCTTCTACCCATTTAGATACATAGTCTACAACGACCAGTATGTATTTATTTCCGTGTGAAAAAGGGAATGGCCCATTAAATCGATGCCCCATCAATCAAACACTTCAACTTCAAGTATGAAATTTTGTTCCATCTCGTTACTCTTCCTGATTTTTCCTCTTCTTTTGCAAGGGTTCATTTCGCTACGTAGGCTTGAGCATCTCGAAACATAGTCGGCCACCAAAAGCCCGCTTGTAGGATTTTTGACACTGTCTTATAACTAGCGAACTGTCTTGCGTAATCGGATCCGTGACAATGATATAAAATTTCTGGAGTTTTGCTTTCGGTAACACATCGTCTACATAATCCATCAGAACAGTGTTTGTAAGGATGAGGTTCATCCAAGTGATATCTCCGGATTTCTCTTAAAATTTTGTTTTTATGATATCCTTTGAAGAGTTCGGGTTCTACTTCGTCCGCAAGATAGTTTACTATATCTGCATACCAAGGTCTATCGGTGGTATTTAGTTCACACATCCCCCGACATGAACTTCTGCCTTCAGGGGACTCAGTATTTGGAGTCGAAGGATTACAACTGACGTTGATATTTGACATGGTGTGTTGTTTACTGTTCTAGCAGTGTATAAATATTCTAAACAATCAAATATCAAATTAACCCTTAATCCTAACACACAAAACAATACTCTTGCCAAGAGAGTTCAGGTGTAGTACTTAGGGGTAGAATCCACTGAATACAATGGCACACTATAGATTTCTTATTCCTAAGGTTAAGCTATGTGATTATATTTATATTGGTAACAAGTAATCAGTCTAAGGAAATGTTCCTTATTAGAGAGTGTAGATGCAATATGAAAAAATACTTAATAATGTAAATATGGAAATATGCCAATAAACTAACTAGATGTAAATGTAAATATGCTAGATATAGGGTTTGAGGAAAGTGGATTATAGAGGATAGAAGTTAAGGGTATTAATCATATAACTCGATCTCTAATGTAAAAGACGACCAGCTCTCGCTGCGAGTCTAATATATTGACTAAGTTCAATGTCTCATTTCTCGCTTGTTGACACGGAATGACCGTCAATCTATGGCGATGATCCTTCATCGATCGATGGTTTCTTGAGTCAAGATTTATGACCTAATTAGATAAGTTCACTAGATTAACTAAATAAACTCTTGTTTGTTTCTAGCAACCTATCTCAATAGGATAAATTTCGGTAGTAGACCATGCTCTCGCTTGCGCCTAACTATGCTATTATCAGGGTTCTAGTTAGCTACTTTAGAACATAAGCAATAAACACAACTTTATTGATAGATCTAATAGTAACCCTAACAATTCTATTGTATGGCTAATCCATCAAAACTATTAATAAACTCTAAATTTAGTTGATAACTACTCAGACTAATCAAGATAAGAATAATAATCTGAATATAATGCATAAATACACTAGGGTTCTAATGCAAATCTCCCTAAGGAGTTATGAATCTTCTCCCTAAATAGAATACTAAAGAACTTAGCACCGTATGTTTCCGTACGTATGCGTACGTCTATTCTATCTCTTTATCTCTCATTCATAAAGTATAAATATAAAACCCTAAGATCTAGGTCAAAACTCGTCTAGGGGTAAACTTGTAATCGTGTGTCTTGTCTCTAACTTGGGCTTGAAATCGGTTGTCTGTGAATTGGTCATCGATTGATGGCAAGTGCTCAGCATCGATAAACCTTGGTCATGTCGGTCGATGTCAAGATAATGTTGTCGATCGACGGCAGTCTTGTACAACAACTCTCTCAAAGATCAGCAACGAATTATTCTCCACTAAATGCTCAAAGTATCTCCATTTATCTTCAAAACGTACCTGGACGTGTAAAGACCTTAAAACATAGCCTAGACACACATAATAGACCCTAAATAGAGTCCATAATATGGCCTAAAACTGGTAATAAATATGCTATATCAACTCCCTAAGACTTAACCTTTTGCTTGTCCTCAAGCTAACAAGTCTGCGAAAGAGGTTTTGAAAAAAAAAGACTTACAAAATATCTAAGTATAAATTTCACCTTACTTTATTGCAGCAACATCCTATTAAGTCAATCACAGAGAACTTTATATATACCCTATCCTAGTATAGCAACCAAATTCATTCTACCAACAACTTAGCAAATACTAGTCTGACTCGACCCTTTACTAATTTCATTTCTTTGCATAAAATAAATGCATGCTTTACCTTGTGAGTATCTATCAAAGGATATATGGACTATTACCTCTGCATGTATCTGAACACACAGGTAATCATCTCTGATTTCTTTCCTCTCTCTCTCTCTTCTCACTTCTTCTCAGTCAATGTCTCCCTTCTTTTGAGGGTATCATTTTATTTTATTTTAATTGACTAAGATGTTTGGATAGGCTTCCATGAATCAAGCCCCAATGGTTTTTGCCACCAGATCATGTTCACTTCTTTTTGACCTTCTTCTCTTTCTAGGATCGTATGAATCAAGCTTTAATGGTTGTCGTCACCAAATTCTGTTTAACTCCTTTTTTAATCTGAAGGGGAGAGAGAGGGGAATCAGAAGCACACAAACTTTTATCTTCCAAACTTTCAGAAGGAATCCGATCCAGTGTATACCAAATCCCAAAGCAAGCAAATAATGTCACGATTAGTGTTGGAAATCAGCTTCGGTTCCTTCAAACTTTCTAAACAAGTGTGATATAGTGGCAGGATAATCCACTTTGGTAGCTCTAGTAATCTCTGCAAACAACTTTCTAAGAATGGTGCTAAAGTGTGGTTAGTCAATAATAAATCTGGATAATAGTCCTCTTCTTCACTCGATAAAAATCTTTGAAAACTTATATATATATATATATATATATATATATATATATATATTAAAGAAAACTCAAAAGCAATAAAATAGTGTTAGCGAACTTCCCCTAGACTTAAATTACAATATTCCCAGTGTAATCCGCCCCAGATTAGTTAGGAAAAATTAAATCATAAGTATAAAGCTTGAGTATTGAACTCGATACCTCTCTCTTTAAGAGAGCGTCGATCGTAGTATGCGGGTTTGGTCGATCGATGGTCGTGATCTAGTGCCGACCGATGGTGCCTCTATGGTGTCGATCAATGGTAGTATACGTAGTCTGTAGAAATAAAATAAAATTCGAAATAAATAGTAGAATAAGTAAAAACTTACTAAACAGTGGATTGCCTCCCACTCAATGCTTGGTTATGTCTTAATCTCGACGTTTTGAACTTTCTGACTAGAATGGAGGTGGATTGACACTGGGAAAACAAGTGTCTACATCTTCTTTGCTCTTCTGAAACCATGTACCGATGAAGTTCATCATTGCTTCATCTCCTCTGTCTTTCTCATTCTTTATGATCTCCTTAGTAACTTCCACAAAATGCATTCCCCTTTGTAGATTTTCAATATTACGTTGTAGCATTCTAAGTCGGGAAGCTGTAGTCTCTGATATATCCTCCAATTTCTGAGAAATATCTTCCTTCATTAGGCTATAAGAAAAAGCAATCTCATTGAACATGTCTTCCAATTGTGTTTCTGCTGTGTACTTTTGCCTGTCGGAGTTAGCATCGATCGATGGTGCGATTTTGCCGTTGATTGATGTCACTCTGTCGGGTTCACTCGCATGCTATCTTTGAACAATGTCCAAATCTCGCTGCATCTTATCCATGCGTGTAATCAGACCGGTGAGGCACTTTTCTATAGGATAGTAGACATCATCAAGCCTCAAGTAGGAATCTTTTAATGACATCTTTTGAGCGTTGTAGATCCCATTCACAAGATCATCAATCTCTGGTTAGTGTATGTTTCTTGCTTCTCCTTAGACATAGCGATCTTTGCTGCATGTTGATAGGGCCTGATATTTACCACTTTATGCCATGATATAAGACCTATTTAGAGTCTATCACATTTGTTTGAAGTATGTTTTAGAGTATTTTCACGTCCAGGTACGTTCTGGAGAAGTTTGGTGATTTTGGAGCTTTTAGAGATGCAGAACTACGCAGATGTATCAGATGCTTAGCAATGGATGGAGACCTTCCCGTGGTGCCATTGATTATATATATTGACACACGATAGATATTTGAGTTAGCTTTCCAATGCCACCGGTTTGAGGTCCATCGGACGGTTAGATCTAAAGTTATGCCCAATTTACTGAAGAGTGGTTTGTCTGCCTCGCGAGAGGAAGCTGTCGAGGGGATGAATGAGTGTCGATCGACAGCACAGCCTTACCATCGATAGACGGTGATCCCAGAAGACAGAACCAACTTAATTTATGGCCGACTTAAGCCTAGATGTCATGGCAAGTTACAAGAATACCCCTGCACAAGTTTAGACCTAATTTATATAGTTTTCTAAGTCATTGTTGACGGCTAAGCTTTATTCTATTCATTGTTCTAGGGTTAGGAGAGAAGGTAGGAACTCCTTCAGAGTCCTCCTAGAACTCCTTTGGTTCTTTATTTGATTTCTATTTTATATATGTTCTATTCATCTATGATTTCTGTGACAAAGATCATGTCTGAGTAGATCTCTTGTTAGGTTCGGGGTTTGTTAATGGTACTGATGGATTAGCCAAACTATAGAATTGCTAGGGTGATTATTAGATCTATCAATAGAATTGTGTTTATTGCTTGTGTTCTAAAGTAGCTAACTAGAACCCTGATCATAAAATAGTTAGGCGCAAGCGAGAGCATGGTCTATTACCAAAATCAATCCTGTTGAGCTAGGTTGCTAAAAAAACGAGAGTTGATTTAGTTAGTTTAGTGAACATATCCATTAGGTCTTAATGATTGACTCGAGAGACCATCGATCGACGCAGGATCATTGCCATCGATCGATGGTCATTCCATGTCAACAAGCGAGAGCTGAGACATCAGACTTAGTCAATAGATTAGACTCGCAGAGAGAGCTGGTCGTCTTTTACATTAGATATCGAGTTTTATGATTATTACCCTTGGCTTTTATCCTCTATAATCCACTTGCCTGAAACCCTAGATATAGCTATTTATTATTATTGTTTACTTATCAATAAATCAATTATCTGCTACAGTTTATTTACTGCTTATTAATATATTTGCCTAGCTTAATCTCGATTGTATTGAGTTTATTGTGTGCCCATGCTCCATGTGGATTCAATCCCTAAGTACTACAATTTGACCTCTCTTGGCAAGAGTAGTTCAGGGATTAATTTGATACATTTAGCATTGAAAGACATAATCACATGTTCAGGTAAACATATGTAGCTGTATTCAAACATTATAGCTCTCTCTAGAACTGCTCTGATATCTTCCTCTTGCACATTCACAATTCGTTCGTCTATTGCGCGTGCGTTACTATTCTCAACTCTGTATATGCCATACTCATCTTTCTTTTCCCAAAAGAATATCCTTCTGCCATCAGTATCAAAAGCTCTCTTTCCATATTCTTCTTGACCGTCTATCAGTAGGTGGTTTATCCAAATGACCGGTCCCAAAGTTTCTGAAGTAAAGGGGTTAGATGTACAAAACTCATGGACTCCTGGAATGGTGGTATCGACCGATGCATGGTTCTTGTGGTTGATCTATGTTTCGTATTGGATAGGCTCGTGCATCTGCTCCTTGATGTCAATCGATGGTGGTACATGCGCATCGATCGATGTTTGTTGTTGTTGTCCAAATAAACTTCCTGATCCGTTAGCCATAACAAGGGCATCTGCTACATCTTCCTTAGGTAGGTTGAGAATTCACACATAAATATCTGGTGCACGTCCCTCTATATCTCTGAAAATTTCAAACTCGTCTGGTCTGAGATAACCATCTTATGTACCTTCTGCTCCAAGTAATTGTACTGGTCTTCGTTTGATGGCCAAGATATGTTGTGAATTGATGCTGAATTGCCTATTCTCGCGTTCATTACCCAGCCAGCTTCTTCCAGTGCCAGGCTACGAGATAAATAAGTTCCTCATCTTTGTAATCTGCATTGTATTCTTCGTAAGCTCCACCATATCCTTGGTACGCCGGATTAGCATCAATCGATGCCGTCTGTGGACTGTCGATCGATGCCGTTTATGGACCGTCGATCGATGCTCGATAATCAGACTGGTGAACAAAAAGGTTTCCAACTCCGTTTGTCATTGCAAGTATATAAGCCACATCATCCTTCGTGACATGTAGAATTATGTCATCCATATCTCTTGCATAACCATTTGGATCTTGCATAATACCGAACTCATTCGGTTGTAAATAACCATATTCCCGTTTGTGTTCTGCAGATGAATCTCGTTTGGTTTATGCTTCATTCTCAGTATAGATCGACAGTGTATGGTGTCCGTCGATCTATGTCGATTTCGTCGTACTCGAGGTAGGTTGTGTTGTAACTAAAATCGCCATGGTGGGTGTGGGCTTGTTCGGAAGTTTGAGTGTCGATCGATTAGATAGGTTGGTTGTCGATCGATTTTTGAACTGTATGGCTGGCGATCGATGGGTTGGGTTGGGTGTCGATCGATGCTCCTTCTTCTGATTCCTCACTGAATTCGTAATTGCAGAAACATGTGGTCACAAACTATGCATCATTGCACAATTCGATAAGGGTAGCCTTGTTCTTATTTTTGACAGGTTCATAAAAAATATTTTGATCAATTAGAGATAGATACAACATGTTTAACTTCATATCGCATATGGCTCCCACAATAGCCATGAATGCTCTCCCAAGTGGTAGAGAAGAGTTCCAATCTATCATGATGTCCATCACATGAAAGTATGTTGGAACTAATGTATTGTTGATCTGCACTGGAACATCTTTTATCATCCCTTCTGAATTCTCTCTTGAGCAGTCTACAAATATAAAGGAATCATTGGAGGGTTCCACTTTTAGGTTTAGCTCCTCTACAGTTGAATTTGGCATAATGCTTACTGAAGATCCAGTGTCAAAAAGGGTGTTGGGTATATGTCTCCTTTGATGGAACATGGAACCACGAATTTTCCAAGATCACTTTTCTTCTTTAGACAGGTCCTCTGCTTTATCTTCTCTCTGAGGTATTGAACATTATTTCTATATCATCATCTATCTCCCTTGTTTCCCTGAAAAACATCCACAATCTCTGACTATAATAGGCCTCATCAAAAGAAGTATCTAGAGGAACTTTAAAACTCTTTTAGCAAAGCTATCTATCTCCTTTCCATTGGCTTCTCTGCATTGATGTTTGGGGATCTTTTGTCTCCTTTATGAGTGTCCCTCATCTTCTCTATCAGTATCCATAGATTCAGATGTGAGTGTATTATGTTCTGAAATTGTCATGGTTGGACGTACAAACAAGCTCCCATTTAGGTTCGGTAGTCGAACTGGATTTCTCTCCTATCGATCGATGTTGAGTGTGTACTGTCGATCGATTATTTTGTCACTTTGTCGATCGATGTCACGGAATTGGTGTCGATCGATGTTAGTCGATTCACACGAAGCCACTGAGTCTGTAGGTTTCACCGTCGATCGATTCTCACCGGTTAGCGTTGATCGATGTGTATTAGAATTGTCGAGTGAAACCAAAATTTCCACACTAAAATTGCTATCATGGGGCTTCTCTCTCTTGATTTCCTGCCAAAAATCATCATCAATCAATGCATTGACGTGGTGTCATATCCTAGCCTCGATTTTCTTCTTGATCAAGCTCTCATGCTTCTTAATGGTCACATTTGTTTGCATAACTTGATTCTTTAATTTCTTCACATGAGTGCTAAGGTTTTCGAACTTGGTATTGAGATTGTGGTACATACCATCTATCTTCCCACTAAAATCCACAATAATCTTCTATTGTCCCTCTAAAACTTTGTCAACCATCACTTCAGTCTTGCTTTCTGGACTTTCTGGAGGAGGATTCTGGTAGTAGGTAGATCCATAAGTCCTTCGCTGCGAATTCTGGTAAAATTTACTCCTTTGACCAGTACCATAGGAGTTCTTGTTGAAGCCTGAATTCCCTTGTCTCTGGGAACCATTCCCATCGATGTAGTTTACATCTTCTTCATCAAACTCATCGTCTACAGACTCAATTGCTTCCACGTCCGCAAAAGTAACTTGCTTCTTGGAAAATTTCTAAACATTATTCAATTTTTCCTTGACCTCTTCAATCTGCTCCTTGCTAACAGCTGGAGCTGATTTTCTTCTCTCAAAATTGGTGTTTTTGGTGCTACTGCTGGATGCCATGTTTTCAATCAATCTTGTAGCGTCTTCAGGAGCTTCTGCTGCTGAAGTTTCCCGCATTAGTTGTGTCTAAAGCCATCTGATATTGTAATCCAATACCTCTGAACAAAGTGCTAAGGAGCTGCACTTCGTTGAACCCATGATGTGGACAGTCTCTCTGGTCATACTTGAATCTGATCCAGAAGTTTCTGAAAGACTCTGAAGGTTCTTGTGAGCAAGTAGCAATCTTGCTCTTCAAATCCTCTGCTCTTGTGTCATCAAAGAAATTACGCAAGAAAGCGTTTTTGATGTCATTCCAGGATGTCAGGGATCTTGGTGGTAGTTCCTTAAGCCAATATGAAGCTTCTTCAGCAAGTGGGTACCTGAAGAGCTTACATAAAAGATAGTTCTCAGGGACTCCATTGGCTTTAATAGCAGTCACTAGATCCTCAAATCGGTCGAGATGATCCATAAGGTGCTCATGTCATAACCCATTATAAGCTACAAGTTTGAAGAAAGCGGGCTTGATCTCAAAATCGTTTCTCTGAAAAGCTGGAGGACGAATGGCGGATTTGTTGGCGTAGAACTGGTATGGATGGTTGTAGTCAGCTAGTGTTCGTTGAGCAGCTTGGGCGTTAGCTTCGGGTTGAGCTATTTTAGCGTCTGCTTCTTCATCAGGGATGACAGCCCCCTGATAGTCTACTTTTGACCTGCTGCATTACACAGATGACCGTTGAGGTCATGCAAGTCTTCATTCTCATTCTGAACCACAATTATAGGCGCTACCATCTGAACTCATTTGTTGTCGTCGGTCGATGCGGGTGATATGTTGTCAATCGATGCTAAGTGATCAATGTCGGTCGGTTCTAGAGTTTTGATGTGGGTCGATGCTATCCGTAAACAAGTGTCGGTCGACGCTGAATGTATGCCGTTGATCGATGCTTGTCCTCTTTATTTGTGAATTATACGTTCGAGTTTATGTGGGTCTGAGAATAGTAATTCTTGTCATTATTGCTCCTTATACTCTTTTGCATGCACCTGAAAGACAAAGGAAAAGAAAAATCAGTAACTTGAAAGGAAAACAAACCTAGACTAAAACCTAGAAATTAAATCTAATGGTGATCAATGTTCCCCGGCAACGGCACCAAATTTGACATGGTGTGATGTTTACTGCTCTAAAATGTTATAAATATCATAAACAATCAACTATCAAATTAACCCAGAATCCTAACACACAAAACAATACTCTTGCCAAGAGAGATCAGGTGTAGCACTTAGGGATCGAATCCACAGAGAACAATGGCACACAATAGATTTCCTATTCCTAAGGTTAAGCTAGGTGATTATATTTATATTGGTAACAAGTACTCGGTCTAAGGAAATATTCCTTATTAAATAGTGTATATGCAATATGGAAATATGCTTCATAATGTAAATATGGAAATATGTTTAATAATGTAAATATGGAAATATGCTAATAAACTAACTAGATGTAAATGTAAATATGCTAGATCTAAGGTTTCCGGTAAGTGGATTATAGAGGATAGAAGTTAAGGGTATTAGTCATAGAACTCGATGTCTAATGTAAAAGACGACCAGAACTCGCTGCGAGTTTAATCTATTGACTAAGTCCAATGTCTCAGCTCTCGCTTGTTGACACGGAATGACTGTCGATCGATGGCAATGATCCTGCATTGATCGATGGTTTCTTAAGTCAAGCTTAATGACCTAATTTGATAAGTTCACTAGATTAACTAAATCAACTCCTGTTTGTTTCTAGCAACCTAGCTCAACAGGATAAATTATGGTAGTAGACCATGCTCTAGCTTGCTCCTAACTATCATATTATCAGGGTTCTAGTTAGCTAACACAATTTTATTGATAGATCTAATAATAACCCTAACAATTCTATTTCTTGGCTAATCCATCAATACTATTAATAAACCCTAAATCCATTTGATAACTACTCAAACATAATCAAGGTAAGAATAGTAATCTGAATATAATGCATATATAAAACATTGGAGTTCTAATACAAATCCCCCTAAAGAGTTATGAATCTTCTCCTTAAATAGAATACAAAAGAACCTAGCACCGTACGTTTCCGTACGTATGCGTACGTCTATTCTGTCTCTTTATCTCTCATACACAAAGTATAAATATAAAACTCTAAGATCTAGGTCAAAACTCTTCCAGAGGTAAACTTGTAATCTTGTGTCTTGTCTCTAAATGGGGCTTGAAATCGGCTGTCTGTGAATTGGTCATCGATCGATGGCAAGTGGTAAGCATCGATCGATCTTGGTCATGTAACATCGGTTGATGTCAAGATAGTGTTGTCGATCGACAGCAGTCTTGTACTTTGACTCTCTCAAAGATCAGCTATTGATTATTCTCCTCTAAATGCTCCAAAAGTTCCAAGTATCTCCTTATATCTCCAAAACGCACATGGATCTGTAAAGACCTTAAAACATAGCCTAAACACACATAATAGACCCTAAATAGAGATAACATGGCCTAAAACTGGTAATAAATAGTCTATATCAATATTTATTGGAATGATTATTTCATAGCCCTTCTCAAATGTATCGTCGATCGATGGAGTCTGGAAAAAATCGATTGATGCTTTATGGCTATAATCGTTCGATGGTATTAGTGTCTCGTCGATCGATTCCCATTCATGTGCCAAATTGACTCTACCAACTAAAGTTGATTCTGCTATGTAGACATTTTCTATGGGTAAGAAATCATCTATAGGGATGTCTTCATCTACTCGTATTCGTGATAAGTGATCGGCGACTCCATTTTCTACTCCCTTCTTATCTTTAACTTCTATGTCAAATTCTTTGAGGAGGAGAATCCATCGTAAAAGCCTCGGCTTAGCGTCATTTTTTCACTAAGTATTTTAATGCCGCATGGTTAGGGTGAACTACTACCTTTGATCCGACTAGGTAGGATCAGAATTTCTCGAAGGTGAATACGACATCCAATATCTCTTTTTCTGTCGTCGCATAACTACGTTGCGCATCGTCTAGAGTTATGCTGGTGTAGTATATAGCGTGCAACTTTTTGTCTTTCTTTTGTCCAAGCACCGCGCCTACAGCGAAATCGCTAGCGTCGCACATAATTTCAAATGGTACATCCCAGTCTGGTTCTCGGACAATAGGGGCAGAT
Source organism: Moricandia moricandioides (assembly GCA_905132885.1). Taxonomy (NCBI): domain Eukaryota; kingdom Viridiplantae; phylum Streptophyta; class Magnoliopsida; order Brassicales; family Brassicaceae; genus Moricandia; species Moricandia moricandioides. The sequence goes on from CAJHQQ010003628.1 coordinate 12,702, forward strand.
ACAAACACTGACTTGATTGCTTTAAAGGCTTCAAGACAATCAGACGTAAAACAAATTTCACCTCTTTGCACAGAAGTGCAGTAAGGGGTCTAGCAATTTTGCTAAAATATTTTATGTATTGCTTATAAAATCCAGCATTTCCTAGAAAACTTCTAACGTCTTTGACATTAGTGGGTGGCGGCAGTCCAGTCATTAGTTCAATATTTGCCTTGTCCACCTCAATTTCGGCTGATGAGACCTTGTGTCCTAGGATAATTCTGCTGTTAACCATGAAATGACATTTTCCCAATGCAAAACCAGATTTTTCTCTTCGCTTCTAGGTAATACCTTACACAGGTTATCGAGACATGCTTCGAAACTTGGACCATAAACCGAGAAGTCATCCATGAAAACCTCCATGAAGTCCTCAATCATATCGGTGAATATTGACATCATGCATCTTTGGAAAGTTGCAGGGGGATTACAGAGTCCGAATGGAATCTTGGATATGCGAATGTTCCATAGAGACAAGTAAAGGTGGTCTTTTCTTGTTCGTCCTGATGTATGGGGATCTAGAAAAATCTGGAATACCCGTCGAGAAAACAATAGTATTCGTGGCTTGCAAGCCTTTCTATTATCTGATCGATAAAGGGTAAAGGGAAATTATCTTTTCGTGTGGCAGCATTTAGTTTCCAGTAATCGATACAAATTTTGTGTCCGGTGATAGGGATCAATTCATCTTTTTCATTTTACCACGGTAATTCCTCTTTTCTTTGGTCAACATGAACCGGGCTGACCCAGTTGCTGTCCGAGATCGGATAAATAATGTCTGCTTCCAAAAGTTTCATGATTTCCTTTTTAACTACATCCTTAAGGTTGGGGTTCAATCTTTTCTGATGCTCGATAGAAGATTTTGATTCATCATTAAGGTGTATCCTATGCACGCATAGAGTGGGAGAAATTCCTGGGATGTCATCTAACGAATATCCGAAAGCCTGGCGGTGCTTCCGAAGTTTATTCAGCAACAGTGCTTACTCTGCGCTACTCAAGTTCGCATTTATGATGACAGGATAGGAGTTTTCATAAAGAAAAGTGTATTTAAGATCGGCTTGAAGTGGTTTGAGCTCGATTTTGGGTGCTTTTTCCTTGCTCCAGTCGTCGGTCACAGTACGTTGTCGATTGATGGTGATATTGGGGTGTCGATCGACGGGGGTCAATAGATTGAGTTCGTCAAGATTGACATTAAAAATTTCTTCTGTGGCGTCCATTAACCTTGCATACTCTCCAGTGCGATCTTCTAACGTAGAGATGTCGCCTTCAGGAGATGTGATTGCTTTCTCTAGAAGTTCGTTCAAGCACATGTCTATGAATGATTCTTCTGCTAGGTCGGAAAGGTAAACGATATGGAAGGATTGACCGTTGATCAAAGGTTCTTTTAATATCTTTTCTATGTCAAAGACCATCTGTATCTTCCCGATCATGAGGCATATACGTCCTTCTCTGACATCAATGATCGCCCCGGCAGTGGCCAGGAAAAGTCTTCCTAAGATAATCGGTTGAGGTTCTCGCTTATATTTAAGCACTATGAAATCTGCAGGTATATCGCAGTTATGAATACGTACGGGTACTTCCTCAAGTACACCTTCCGAAATTCTAGTGGATCTATCAGCTAAACCGAGTGTGACCCTGGTAGGTTTAAACTGTGTTAGCCCGAGAGCGATTGCAACGGAATAAGGCATTAGGTTGACACTAGAGCCTAAATTGCAGAGGGATCTTTGAAATTGTTCATCGGTAATAGTGCAGTACAAAATGAAACTACCGGGATCAGGGAGTTTAACTGGAGTTTTTCCTTGAATAATTTCGCTCTTTCTTGAGATACCACCATCAAGCAGTGATCCGATTCATGGAATCCTCGTGATGATGCATCTTTCACTAATGCTTAATAGCATGCGAGATGTGAATGGCCTCGCTTAGTGGCATCTTAATTTTTACTTTGTCAAACACTTTCTTGCATATTGCCTTTTCCAGCTGCTTCTTCTTATGCTTAGCATTTTTGGATGAAAGGGAGCTTTCGCTTGGTAGATCCTTATCTTAATCGGTTCGGTTTGTTCGGGGTCAGAGCATCGATCAATTCTTTCTTTAGGGAGTTTATCGATTTTTGGTAAGGGGTGTCGGTCGATTTCCAGTACAGGATGTCGATCGATTTCTCCGACATATATGTTCTTTCCCTTAGGTTAAATAATTGATTCCTCAAGGTCATCATTTTGGCCTAATACTTAAGTTTCAGGAAGGGTTTCAGGATCTTTCTTGTAAATTTCAAACGGGATGGGATGCGATTTTTCTTTTTCATCTGTCGCGATTTTCTCGAATTCATCGATGGTGATGTTTTCTTTAATGCCATGGGTGAGTTGTCAACCGCTCCGTAAAGCTACGACATTCCAATGGCTCCTGGGGTTAGCTTCTATTTTACAAGGTAAGAATTTTTCCTCTCTCCTAACGGACATAGCATTGCTCGCAACTTGGTTGTCGATTCTCTTAATGTGTTTGCTCAGAGTTTCAATTTTTTTTCTGTCATCTCTGAGTATATCAGATCTAACTTATCATTGAGGTCGGTGGCTATTATACAGTTTTCTGTGAAGACTTGGTTCATTTTTGACTCTGAACTTCTTTCGTATTTGTTCACAGTGGTGTCGTAGTTGCTTGTGAAATTGCCAGCGCTTTCCCTAAATTGTTGATCGTTGAGGTTCATCAGAACAGAGAACTCAACCAGTTTTTCGAAAAGTTGGAAGGGGCAGCATTGTCCTCACCATAATGTTGAGATAAGTTATTTCCGTCCAGAAGGGCTGCAACTGATGCCAGATTTTTTCTAACTCAGATCGAGTGTTTCTCCTCTGCAAAAAATGGTGGTTCCTTCTTTTCGGTGTCTCCCTTTTCGAAAGCTCTACCTAAAGATATGTTCTCTATCAGTTTTTTAGTGCTTGCAGGGCTTTGGGTGCCAAAGTTCCCCTCGCTGGTTGTATCAAGGATGGTTTGATAGTCTAGGTTTAGTCCTCTATAGAAAGTGTTGATGAGTTGGGGTTATGAGAATCCATGGTATGGGCACGAAAGTTGGTAGCTCTTGAAACTTATCCAAGAGTTTTTAAAAGATTCACAGTACCTTGAATGAATGTGGATATTTCTCTCCTTGCTTCACAATATCTCTCCTCATCAAAGAAGTGGTTGATGAAAGCGCTTCTAATATCTTCCCAACAAGTCAAGGATCCTGGTGTTAGCTGGTTCAACCACCTCCTGGCGTCACCTTCTAGAGAGAAAGGAAAAATTTTGCAGTGATTGAAATCCTGGTTCACCATGTCTTCTAGCATCTCGATGTGATCGTCCGGGTGTTCAGTGGGAAAACTATTTAACTGACTTTTGCGCGCCATAATTAAGAAGTCGATATCGAGCTCAGAGCTTCTAGCATGGTTATCGGATAATCAAATCGCGGACCTATTGGAATAGGTTCTGCTAGGTTTTAGGTATTTGAGCATTGGTAATTCATGCTTTATCTCATTCTTTGGAGATTTAGTGATTTTATTGGGGATTGCAGCTCCCTGATAATTAATTAGTTGTCTTGCTTAGTTGCTTTTATTGTTCATTGGTTCTATAAAGATTACCTTCTTATTATCAGAATCAGTAAAGGCGTACATACCAGATTCCGGCTGATCAGCATCGATTGATGTCAATGGAAGGGTGTCGCCCGACAGCAATGGACTACCGTCGATCGATTCCAGACTAGCTCTGTCGATCGATGGTTGTTTTCCTGAATCTGTATTATCTCCTTTAAGTACATGTGTCATAAGGATTCAGGACTGAATAAATTAGCAGACATTAAAGTATTAATCTAGACAATATTATAAAAGAAATCTAATGGCAATAAAAACGAGTCCCCGGCAACGGCGCCAAAATTGATGTGGGGTTTAATTTCACTTTCAAATTAACCATATTTCCCACTTTACTCTCTCAAATAAGAGGTTCAATGTAGTACTTAGGGATCAAATCCACAGAGACTCCATGATTGCACAATAGACTTATTGTTTTCGAATTAAAGCTCGAAGAATTATAACAATAACAATAAAAGTGATTTCAAGAGTGATTTAGTTTGTGAGGATTAAATTAAGAGATTAGACATATGGGAAATTCTCAGGTAGGTTTAGATAATGCAGACTAATAGATTGATGGGATTTTATTAAGCATTGTTCTGAACTCAAACCTTAGGGTTTAGGAGATCACTCTCGCGCATCTCAACTAAGCGTTGATCGATGACAGTAAATTGGCATCTATCGATGCTCATTCTAATCAGTGCTTGTTTCACGGTTTGATGGGTTCTCTAAACTTCTAATTCAACTCTTGTTAGTTATTAGTTATTTAGATTGTTTAAGATAGATTCCAAGTTATAACTAGGCTCTCGCGTGCGCTATTGAACCCTAATTTCTAAGATTGAGGTGATCAAGTTCAACGTACCATTAAGAGTAACTTAAACAAAGGACCAAGAAGATTACCCTAACAGTTCTATAAAATCAACAATACATTACTACCATTGAATAACCCTAAATCTAATAGAGAACTACTCATATATAGCAATAAAGAACATGAATAAATTGCATAGAATAAGCTGAGTAAAAAGATAAGGAGTTCAAGATCTTCTCTGTAATGACGATCAAATTTTTCTCTCCAATAGATGTAGCAATGTGTTCCAACTCTAAACTCTAAAACCCTGATGTAACTTAGAAGACAACTCTCTCTTATTTCTTCTAGGCTTAAGTTAAAAAAAAAGATAGAAAATCCTAATAAATAGTCTAAATTTCGGCCAAGGACTTGTCTTGTAATTAATGAAACTTCTGGGTAAAATTGTAATTTCTCAAGCCTTCACCAATGTTGTTGTCGACTTGACCGTCGATCGACGCACAATGTGTGACGTCGATCGATGGTCTATTCATAAATCTGGATCCGACTCGGAGTTTATGATGGGCAATCATGAATGCTCCAAAATAGTCCAAAAGCTACAATTGCTTCCAATGAGTACCTAGACCGGTAAATATTCTAAAACAGTACCAAATGCGTATAAAAGACTCTAAAAACACTCTATCTATCATAGGTAAAATAGGTCAAATCCATGGTATATCAGTGGGGGTGGTTGGTTGATTGACCGAGAACTCATGAGAAATGGTTGGGATGTACCCAAAGGGTACAAATTGACAAAGGGTGCAAGTTTCCAAAAAGTACAAGTTGCCAAAGGGTACGAGTCCCCAAATGGTTTCAATGGATCAAGGCTTGGCCGATTCATTTCATGCAGTCTGAGGCTTATAGCCGTACGTACAGTAAGGCCGATTGGTCCTAGATCCTAAGCCTATGTCAAGATAGGATGGCCAGATTGGTGTTATAAACTTACGACTATGCATGGACAGGTTCCGAGTGTGGCCGAGTTTTGTAAGATATATTCCGTAGAGGGTATTTATTCTAAGGAACCATACCATGCATTGTTGAGTCAGCCGGGTCAACATTGGGTTGTGGTTAATACGAGATGGTTTATGGTTTCATGGTCTGAGTCTGATCGTGGTAAAGCCAAGGAGCCGTGAAGACTCTATCAGCAAGTGGTTTTGTTGTGTATGGGTAGATCAACGTAGGAATGAACTTATAATAGCTTGTAGAGCAAGCTGAATATTGTATTTGATCTCATCTCTTTATTTATACAATGTCGATTTGTCTTAGGAGTATTTCATGTTGTACTATTGATCTATGAATCTCATCTTTCGAAAAAAGAACTAAGTATATATCAGACTTGAGAAATCAAATCGGTTTCATCTCATAAGTAGGACCGCGGGTCTAGTTGGGCCTTAAGGGTCAGGATCTGGTCTTATAGAGGCAAGGATCGACATTTTTGCTCATATAAAAATGACGTGGGTGTATTTTTATGTTCTAGTAGGGTATAATTATCCTAAACAAACAACTGTCAAATTAACCCTTAATCCTAACACACAAAATAATAATACTCTTGTCAAGAGAGATCAAGTGTATTACTTAGGGATCGAATCCACAGAGAACAATGACACACAATAAAATTCTTATTTCTAAAGTCTAAGCTAGGTAACTATATATATTGGTAGCAAGTAATCAGGTCAAAGAAATATTTCTTATTAGAAGGTATAGATGTAATATGGAAATATTTAATAATGCAAATAATCCAAATATGGAAATATGCTAGTAATGCAAATATGGAAATATGCTAGTAATGTAAATATTGAAATATGCTAGTATGTAAATATGATAGTAATGTAAATATGAAAATATGCTAGTAATGTAAATATGGAAATATGCTAGTAATACAAATATAGAATTATGCTAGATCTATGGTTTTAGGCAAGTGGATTATAGTCGATAGAAGTTAAAGGTATTTAATCATAGAACTCGAAATCTAATGTAAAAGACACCAGCTCTAGCATGTGCGTCTAAGCTATTGACTAAGTCCAATGTCTCAGCTCTCGCTTGTTGACACGGAATGGCCGTCGATCAATGGCAATGGTCCTGTCACTATCGACAGTTTCTTGAGTCAAGCGTTATGACCTGAATCGATAAGTTCACTAGATTGACTAAATCAACTCTCGTTTGTTTCTAGCAACCTAGCTCAACATAATAGATTCCGGTAGTATACCATGCTCTCCCTTGCGCCTAACTATCCTATTATCAGGGTTCTAGTTAGCTACTCTAAAACACAAGTAATAAACAAAATTCTTTTAATAGATCTAAAAATGACCCTAGCAATTCTATTGTTTGGCTAATCCATCAGTACCATTAATAAACCTGAGAAGAGAGAGAGGAAAGGAATCAGAGAAGGCTGCATGTGTGTTCAGATAGTTGCAGAGGTAAGAGTCCTTGTGTCCCTTTATCGATAGTCCCAAGGTAAAGTCTGCACTTTTATTTTATGCAAAGAAATGAAATCAGTAGAGGGGCGAGTCAGACTAGTATTTGCTAAGTTTTTGGTAGAATGGATTTGGTTGCTACACTAGGATAGAATATATAAAGTTTTTCTGTGATTGACTTTATAGGATGTTGTTGCAATAAAGCAAGGTGGTAGTTATACTTTGACAATATGTGAGTCTTCGCTTTTCAAAACATCTTTCACATGCTTGTTTGCTTGAGGACAAGAAAAAGGTTAAGTCTGGGGGAGTTGATATAGCCTTATTATTACCAGTTTTCGACCATGTTATAGACTCTATTTAGGGTATGTTATGTGTGTCTAGGCTATGTTTTGAGTTCTTTACAGGTCCAAGTACGTTTTGGAGATATATGGAGATACTTGGAGCTTTTTGAGCATTTGGAGATGAATAATCCGTAGCTGATCACTGAAGAGAGTCGAAGTACGAAATTACCATCGATTGACGATACAACGTAGGCGTCGACCGATGTTACATGACCAAGATCGATCGATTTTGCACATCTGCCATCGATCGATGTCCAGTTCGCAGACAGCCGAATTTCAAGCCCAAGTTAGAGACATGACACAAGATTACAAGATCACCCTTGGACGAGTTTTGACCTAGACTTTAGGGTTTTATATTTATACTTTATGTATTGCACAAAGAAAAGATATGCTGGTGAGTGCGGGGTGCAAGGTGCTTTGTTTGTGCCGTGTGCAGAGAAAAGTGTTAACTACCTCACATAGTTTTAGGACTTATTTAGGGAGAAGATTCATAATTCCTTAAGGAGATTTGTGTTGAAATCCTAGTATTTTATCTATTCATTTTATTTAGATTATTATGTATAAGTAGTTATCAACTAGGTTTTCTCACTTCTTCTCAGTCAATGTCTCCCTTCTTTTGAGGATATCATTTTCTTTTTTAATTAACTGAGATATTTGAATAGGCTTCCATGAATCAAACCCTAGTGGTTTTTGTCACCAGATCATGTTCACTTCTTTTTGAAATTTTTATCTCTCTCTAGGATCATATGAATAAAGCTTTAATGGTTGTAGCCACCAAATCATGTTCAACTCCTTTTTTAATCTGAAGGGGATAGAGAAGGGAATCAGAATCACACAGACTTTTACCTTTCAGACTTGTAGAAAGAATCTGATCCAATGTATACCAAATCCCAAAGCAAACAAATAATGTCAAGATTAGTGTTGGAAATTAGCTTTGGTTCCTCCAAACTTTCTAAGCAAGTGTGATATAGTGGCAGGATGATCCACTTTGGTATCTCTAGTAATCTTTGCAAATAATCTTCTAAGAATGGTGCTTATAGCATGGTTAGTCAATAATAAATCTAGATCATAGTCTCCTTCTTGACTCGATAAATCATTTTTAAAAACTTATATAGATATAAATAACACTTAAAATCAATCAAATAACATTAGCGAACCTCCCCCAGACTTAAATTACATTGTCCCTAGTGTAATCCGCCCTGGATTGGTTAGAAATATTAAATCATAAGTAATTAGCTTAAGTATAAAACTCGATACCTCACTCGGTAATAGAACGTCGACCGATAGTCGGATATGGGTGTCGATCGATGCTAAACCTGTAAGTTCCTATTCTTATAAAACTCAAAATAAAACACGATATTAGTAATACCTCCCCCAGACTTAAACAACACTATCGCCAGTGTTATACAGTCTGAGATTGGGGAAGAAATAAATCATAAGGGCCAATTTTAACAAGGAAATTCTGATACACCTTCTCGCTGATGGTGATCGTCGATCGACATAGTAAATTGCCTATCGATCGATGCGTTGTTGACTCCGTCGATCAGTAGTGATCAAGTGTCGGTCAAAATTATTGATGTGTTGTTGACTCCGTCGATCAGCAGTGGGTGTGTTTTTATGTTCTAGTAGGGTATAATTATCCTAAACAAACAACTGTCAAATTAACCCTTAATCCTAACACACAAAATAATAATACTCTTGTCAACAGAGATCAGGTGTAGTACTTAGGGATCGAATCCACAGAGAACAATGGCACACAATAAATTTCTTATTTCTAAAGAATAAGCTAGGTAACTATATATATTGGTAGCAAGTAATCAGGTCAAAGAAATATTCCATATTAGAAGATATAGATGCAATATGAAAATATGCTAGTAATGCAAATATGGAAATATTCTAGTAATGCAAATATGGAAATATGCAAGTAATGTAAATATGGAAATGTGCAAGTAATATAAATATGGAAATATGCTAGCATTGTAAATATGGAAATATGATAGTAATGTAAATATGGAAATATGCTAGTAATGCAAATATGGAATATGCTAGATCTAGGGTTCAAGCAAGTGGATTATAGTAGATAGAAGTTAAAGGTATTTAATCATGGAACTTGAAATCTAATGTAAAAGACACCAGCTCTCGCATGCGCATCAAATCTATTGACTAAGTCTAATGTTTCAGCTCTCGCTTGTTGACACGGAATGACCGTCGATCGATGGCAATGGTCCTGCGTCGATCGACGGTTTTTTGAGTCAAGCGTTATGACCTAATTCGATAAGTTCACTAGATTGACAAAATTAACTCTCGTTTGTTTCTAGCATCCTAGCTCAATAGAATATATTCTGGTAGTAGACCATGCTCTCGCTTGCGCCTAATTATCATATTATCAGGGTTCTAGTTAACGACTCTAGAACACAAGCAATAAACACAATTCTATTAATAGATCTAATAATGACCCTAACAATTCTATTGTTTGGCTAATCCATCAATACCATTAACCCTAAACCTAATTGATAACTACTCAGACATAAACAAAGTAAGAATAATAATCATAATAAAATGCATAGATATAATACTGAGGTTTCAATACAAATCTCCCTAAGGAGTTATGCATCTTCTCCCTAAATAAGTCGTAAAACTATGTGAGGTAGTGCACACTTTTCTCAGCACACGGCACAAACCAAGCACCTTGCACCCCACACTCGCCAGCACACCTTTTTTTGTCCGATAGATAAAGTATAAATATAAAACCCTAAAGTCTAGGTCAAAACTCGTCCAAGGGTGATCTTGTAATCTTGAGTCATGCCTCTAACTTGGGTTTGAAAGTGGGTTGTCTGCGAACTGGACATCGATCGATGGCAGATGTGCAACATTGATCGATCTTGGTGATGTAACATCGGTCGACGCCTACGTTGTATCGTCAATCGATGGTAATTTCGTACTTCGACTCTCTTCAATGATCAGCTACGTATTATTCATCTCCAAATGCTCAAAAAGCTCCAAGTATCTCCATATATCTCCAAAACGTACCTGGACCTGTAAAGACCTCAAAACATAGCCTATACACACATAACATACCCTAAATAGAGTCTATAACATGGTCGAAAACTGGTAATAAATAAGCTATATCAAAAGACCTCTTTGGAGAGGAGTTAATGGAGTTTGATGCTGGAGGTTCCAAACCGGTACAAACAAAAGGATACACCAAGAAGGAGTGCAATGTGAAGACAAAGGCGGGACCAAGCCGTAAAATCAGTTCTAAAAGGGTGCTCCATTGGGCATTGAAAGTAAGAAATCTGTATTTCTTCGTCCTGGTTGGCGCCAAATGAGATCAGCCCAGATATCTGTTTTACCTCCATTTGGGGAAAACGATAAACATCGCAAATCTCTTCATAGTGGCTCGAAAAAGGAGTGTGGAAGTGCTTCAAAAATTGATGGTTTGATGGGTTCCAAACATCAACTATGAGGACAATCAGTTGGAAATGTCAAGGGATTGGGAACGACCTCACAGTTCAATACCTTACGGAGATGTGTCAGAAGCGTCGCCCATGACTTGTGTTCCTTTCTGATACGAAAAAGAAGAGGCTGCTGTTGCAAAATATTCAGGCAGACTTAGGAATTGATCATTTGTTTACCATTGAGCCACTTTGACTCAGCGGGGGTTTATCTTTATTTCAATGGATGAATTTTAAATAAATGTTTTATTTTCAAATAACATAATGATTAATGTTGAGGGAGACATTGATGGAATTAAAGTGTTTTTGTCGTTTGTTTACGGGGACCATGTTTTAGAAAATATAGATCAAGTTTGGAAACGTCTTACGCGTTTCGCAACAACACGTACAGAACCATGGTTTATGATAGGTGATTTAAATGAAGTCATTGACCACAGCGAGAAGGAAGGACGCAAAGGACGCTCTGATAGCTCGTTCTTGCCATTAAAACAGTTGTTATCTGATTGTGGTTTGCTGTAATTCCTGACTACAGGGAATAAGCTATCATGGGTTGGAAAAAGGACAACATGGGACTGTAAGATGTCACCTAGACATGGCTGTTGGAAACGAGAATTGGCATGAGAAATTTCCACACTCATCTGTCAAGTATCTGAGACTATGGTGATCGGATCATTGTTCGGTCCTAGCAGACATTATCATAAAACCAACGAGAGAAAAGAAGAAATTTAAATTTGGTAAACGTTGGTTAGGTAATGAGGAACTAGGGAAAATTATGCTTGAGGGATGGAATTCACCTGAGCTCTCATCTGAAGCAAACATTATGGATCATATTTCCAGTTGTCGAAAAGCCTTAAGTAAATGGAGAAGAGAGAAAAATCTGAACTCAGAGAAATTGGTAGAGGAATTGGAACAATAAGTTAAGAACCTATATTCAGATAATGATGCCACAACAAAGGAAGTTTCAGAGGCTTTAAAAGAATTATATGATGCTCTTAAGGCAGGTGAATTGTTCTGGAAACAATAAGTCGTGTTCTTTGAATATGACAGGGAGATCGTAACTCCAATTTTTTCCTCACCCAGAAAAAGCAAAGGCAAGAGAGGAATTGTATCATGAAGCTTTCAAATGAAAATGGCAGTATGGTTGAAGATGAGGATGGACTGGTAGCCATTGCTACTAGCTATTTTAGGCAATTATTTGAATCATAAAATCCAAAGGTCATAGAGGATGCACTGTCAAATATATCAACGACAATCACGGGACCGATAAATGAAGAATTAACAGCCACGGCCACTGAGTGGTAGGTGAAAATGGCTCTTTTTGCTATGCACCCAGAGAAAGCATCGGGTCCTGATGGAATGACTGCTTTATTCTATCATAAATTTTGGAAATTCGTCCAAGATGATTGATTTTCCAAAATGATTGAAATCGTATGGTTAATCAATTTCTTTTTGTTAGAATTATGGCACCAGGGCTAAATGACACAAATATTTGTTTAATCCCAAAAATGGATAAGCCAGCAGAGATGTCCAAATTCAGACCCATTAGTTTGTGTAGTGTCATCTACAAGATCATCTCCAATGTCTTATACCAGAGATTGAAAAAGGTCTTGCCAGACCGGATATCTGAAACCTTATCAGCCTTCTTAGCTGGAAGACATATCAAAGACAATATCATGATCACTCAGGAGATGCTTCATACGCTACGGACAAAGCGAAGTGGAAGAGATAAAAGAATGGCCATAAAGACTGATATGAGTAAAGCTTACGACAGAATGGAATGGTCTTTCATCGAAACGGTTATGAGGAAAATGGGATACTATGATATCTGGATTGACTGGATCATGCATTGCATTACCTCGGTAAAGTATAAGGTACTGATGAATGGCCAACTAAGGGGAACTATAGTCCCAGAATGAGGTCTACGTCAAGGAGATTTTTAGTCTCCTTTCATATTCATTCCATGCACGGAAGCGCTAGTTAGCCTTCTTAATCATGTAGAGAACAAAGGAAAGAAAACGGGGTTGTGTGTTGCACGCGCTAGCCCCTCGGTATCCCACCATTTCTTTGCTTATGATAGCCTTTTCTTTTGTAAAGTGGAACCCCATGAGTGTGAAGAACTTATGAAAATAGTAAGGCTATATGGACAAGCATCTGGCCAATGTATCAACTTCGAAAAATCTTCTCTACTCTTTGGTAAGAGAATACCCGGAAGCGTCAGGAAGCATATTAAAGACACACTAGGGATTCAGAATGAAAGGGGCAAGTTCCTATCTAAGAATCCATGAGGATATAAGTGGATCCAAGTGTAAGCTATTTGCATATCTTAAAGACAAATTTATGAATAGAGTGAATAGATGGACCAATAGATGGCTATCGAAAAGAAGAAAGGGAGTCCTAATTATGTCTTGCTTAACTATATCTTAATAGTTTACTTGTTAGAGTTAGGGTTCTAGAGTCTTGATGAACTTATAAATTATAGAACTGCTAGGTTTATCACATTGGATCCTTCACATGATTGTACTTATTGCTTGTTTCTAGAATAACTAACTAGAAACCTGATAATATGAATAATTGGGACACGTGAGAGCATGCTCAATTATCATAATCTAATCATGTTGAGTTAGGTTAATAAATACATACGAGAGTTTGTTTAGATATCTTAGTGAACAAATCGATGTAAACGATAATTCTTGTCTAAAAGTAGTATCTATCGACACTCAATAGTATCGATCAACATTCTACCTAATTCACATAAGAGAGGTGGAATTCTAGCGTTTAGACATCTGATTAGACTCGCAACGAGAGCTGGATATCTTACTAATTGAATTTGATTTCTAGAATGGTTCTTGTTAAATCCTTAACATCTATAAATTGAAGATTTGATAACCTGTTTGAAATCCTAAGTCTAGCGCTTTTCCCATATATCTTACAACTCGTCATTTATTACTATTTTTACTGCTTTTATTATTATTTGCCTAGCTGAGTATGGAAGTCTGTAGTCTATTATGTGATCTTTAATCCATGTGGATTTGATCACTAAATAGTGCAATAGATATCTTATTTGAGAGAGTTGCTCTAGGATAATTTGAGAATATCACAATATATAATAGAAGACCAGTCCATAGAGAAGTGGTTTCTATAGAGATGTTTAGTTAGCTTTCTCCACATTGTTGCAGTATAGGTACACAAGAAGAATAGATGGTCCCGTGTTTCCAAATGCTGGTTGCACAGAACACAACTTCCATCTAACCAATGTTCCAAGTAGCCATACGATCACCCGTGGTTAGATGGTTATGTAAAGCAAGCCACGTAAAGAACCAAAATTTAGTTGTTTCTTAGTTGAACCAGATTCCTTTGTACCAAGGAACGGCGGCCGTCGTAGGCGAATGTGATTCAAGGTATCTCACGTAACAACATTTTGGTCTGAATACATCTTGCCCACCATTCCATAGTATCACATCCTCTTCATCTGTGATCACTAAGGACTGGAGATTTTACTCAATCAAAGCAAGCACATACGTATGATGGTTTCTCCTTCTTCTCTTAGTGAGAGCAGTGAGGACTGTGTCATTAGACATCCTTTCGGTGACCAATTATCATACCAAAAGGAAGTACTTTCACCATTCTTATCCTCGACTTTATAAAATTGCAACGCCATACTTCGGACTTTCTTATCATCCAAGATCGTTTCTTACCATCCTATTTGACAGACTAGATTGACTCTTGTTTGAGTAGATATGTATTTATCTACTGCACCCAAAGTGATGATCTGTTAGATATTAGACGCCCAAAGAGTTTTAAACATGCAACCTTGTTAATTTCAGTGAGAGATCTGAGGCCAAGACCGCCTTCTTCCTTAACCTCATCCTAGACCAGCTTTGATTAATGTGGATTCAAATCACATCCAGACCACAAAAATTATGAGCAGATTTTTTCAGTCTCTTGTGTACAAGCTTTGGGAAGTCGTTAAGCGGAGAACCAAAAGCTTGAGATGCTCCATAGTACCGAACCAATGAGTTCAAGTCTTCCAGCATATGAAAGATATCTGTTGGATGAACCTATTCTCTTCCGTATTATCTTTAGTAGAGGCTGATAGTCATGGATAGCCATGCATGTTGTAACCAGTGGTAAACCTAGATAGCAAACAGGAAGCTGTCCTAAAGTGAACCGTAATCTGTCTTCAATCTCTAGTCAAACCTCATCTGTAACTTCTTCCAAGAAGATTGTTGTTTTCTCCATACTAATTCTGAGACCAGAAGCGTTTGCAAGCTGGTCATAAAAGAAATTGTACCTTCCATTGATCGGATCATAAAAGAAATTATAACCCATCCGCAAAACTCCGGTGGGTTAATCCCATGTTTTTGCAGCGAGGGTGGTCCCGAAGCATTGAAAACTTTATTCTTTATCGAGAAGTTTCGAGAGTACATCCATCACAATAGCAAATAGGTATGGTCATAGTGAACAACCTTGACGAAGTCGTCTTGTACTCTGAAAATAGCCTGTTAATTCTCCATTTACTTGGACAGAGAAAGACGGAGTAGAGATGCAAAGCGATATCCAATGAATAAATTGGTGGGGAAAATTCATTGCTGTGAGGACATTGAGCAGAAAACTCCATTGAACATAGTCAAAAGCCATCGATACATCTATTTTGATGGCACATCTGGAAGACACTTTGTACTTGTGGTAGTCTTTCACTAGTTCCGTTGCAAGAAGGAGATTTTCAATCAATAGCCTCTCATTGACAAATGCAGATTGATTTGCTGCAGTAAACTAGGGAAGAAAATTTCAGTCTGTTGGCAAGTTTTGATATCACTTTGTATAGTACATTGCAACATGATATCGGTCTATAATCTTTCATCTCAGATGCTGCTGTTTTTTTCGGGATCAAAGCTGATATCATAGAATTTATTCCTTTTGGAAAGAAGCCTTTTACGAAGAAAGCTTGAACTGCAATAACGAACTCTGCACCATCCCAAAAAGACCTAAGAATTCAGAGTTGAATCCATCAGGTCCCGGAGATTTGTTACTCGGCATCGCAGAAAGAACATATTTGATTTCCTTTGCAGAAACGGGCCGGAAGAGCTGCTGTGAATCTGATTCTGAGAAGCAAAATGGGAGAATATCTTTGAGCTGTTACACTTCCATACCCTCATAGTCATCTGGCATATGCTGTAGAAATTCTCGGAAAAAAACCTCTGCTTCCATTTTTATTTTAGATTCATCTCTAGTCAATGTTCCATTACAATACAAGACCTCTCCTATGTAGTTTGTAGCTTCCTAGTAGCCACTGCTCGATGGAAAGTCTTATTGTTTTGATCACCAATGTTAAGCCAATGGAGCTTTGAATTCTGCTTTAGGAAACTCTCTTCGAGCGGTGCAACAAAGTCCCACCTTCCTGTTGCTATGCTTTCGAGTTCCATATTCTGAGGTGTAGAATTTTCCATATTAGTTTCCTGCATATATCTCATTAGGCTTCCTTTAATTGCTTCACCATATTACCCATTTTTTCTTTTCCAGATTATGATCAGAAGTTTGAGACCTTTGAGCTTTTTAGAAAATCAGAACAGGAAGGACGTGAACAACGGTTATGTATTTTCCAATAATCTTCAACCAGGGGCTTGTATTCTGCTAGACCAGTTACCGCATTAACAAAATAAAACGGTTTTCGTTTGGTTTGCCTCTCAGGCATATTGATGTGAATACGGCAAGGAGATGATCAGAACAACCACCCACTTCAAACACACTATATGAAAGAGGAAGTGACTGATTCAAGACATCATTTGTGAGAACTCGATCCAGCTTCTTCGAGATAAGATCATTTCATCTTTGTTGTTCCATGTATAAAGGGGACCATGATTGGGCATATCTACCAATGAACAATGGTTGACCATGTCTTGAAATATTCTCATACCAGCCGAAACACTAGGAGAGCTGTCGAAACTCGAATGCTCAGATATATCTAAAGTTTCATTGAAGTCACTAAAGAGTAACCATGGCTTTGAGCCAATAATAGGAGAGTTATGATGGTCATACAAATCTCTCCCTAGCTCCTTTCTCTCCTATGCTATGATGGAAGCATAAATGAAAGAAGAGAAGAATTATTCATCTAGTTCCTCTAACTTCGCTAAGCAAGTAATGACTTCACTACTTTTAAAGAAGATAGTAAGCCTCACATTGCTTTTCCAAACAACCCAATATTTTCTCAGACGATTATGTTCATAATTAGTAATAATAGACCAATTATTGAAAATGCTTGTTGACAGAGCTTGCACTCTACCTTCTTTGACTCTTGTTACAATAAAACAACCAGAACCAAATTGCTCCTCTGCTATCCACTTCTTTATTACAGAATGCTTAGCAGATTTATTTAAGCCTCAAACATTCCAAAAGAAGCCCGACATAATCAAGGTCTTTTGGAGGAATGTTTTTTGCATGTGCCACTAGGTTTATAATTCCTAGCTAGTAACTGAGGCAGTTGTATACAAGATTGCTCTCAAGGTAGCTCTGGCTATTTGAGGCGGTATGGTCTTTTGAACCTTATCCTCTTGCTCTCCTTGTGACTGACTATCAGCTTCCTTTGACGTTATTTCACCTTTAGATTTTGTAAAATACATTACACATCAATAATCTCTCACATCTTCCATGATGCAAATACCATAGCTGCAGACTTGTAATGAGTGCATGAAGATGAGGTATGTGAATAATTTTAGTAAAATTTAGTTGATAAGTTTTTTTCTTTAAATTTTTTTATATATGTATTATAATATTAGACAGAATGATTTAATATAAATATTTATTATTTGGTTAGGGGATATTTCTTTAACTAAAATATATCAAATAGCAGATACGTTGACTGATACCAAACCGAACGAATTTTATATAGTTGCTGATTGGTCTAGGTAGTTTTAATAGGCCGCTTTTATCATTGCAAAGAATACTAACAAAATTGGACAACCTGAAAAGCAACCATAAGATTTATCCATCCTCCTCTTTGTTCCAACTATATTTTCCAGAACTGATGAAATAGACACCATACAATCCCCTCAAAAAGCTCTTATAATCTACATGAAGTCGAAGTCGGCCATGGCATCATAAGGACCAGCCACCACCAGAACGTCATCGGACTTTTTAAGATAAGTTTTTCATTCTTCCTACACCGCCTTTAGCTTTTCAATGAACGAAGAAAAATCTTTAACCTCTGCTGCCTTCATGTTTGTCACTGAAAGTCTCACGACTGTTTTGAGTAGAGCAATATAATGATAACTTTTCTGCAAACACAGAACGAACAATATGATTTTAAAATGCTATGAACGTGTCTGATGAACAGTAAAACAAAGAAGACAGTCAAGCGACAGAATGCGACATACCTCATATGGCTTAAGCTTTTGAGAAATCATTTCAGCATATTCCAGAAAATCACTTTCAGACTTGGGGATGAACATCTCAAGGCTTTTCTCTTCACCTTTAGGTCGAAAGAGTTCAGCAGTTGCATGGTAGTCTGCTTCGTCAACGAGCCTGTGAAAGAGAGAACAAAAAAGTACAGTAAGAACACACAGCTTTTGGTCTGTTTACAAATCTTTCACATACCACAGGCACAAAGTACCTCTGCATGCGAAGTTTCTCAGCAATGGGATCTAAAGGTTCTTTCTTCAGAGATTCTTTCCGAACTTGGGCTGTTTTACCCTTATTTTCAATAGATTTGGACGCTACTTTCATAGGATGAGCCTTTTCCTGAGAAGGCTACACAATAACAAATTCAAGATTTTTCATAAATTAAAACAAAGATTGTGTGATGAAGAATGAAACAGGTTTGTTGAGAGTACAAAGTAAGCTATACCATTACCAGAGCAGGTTCATCATGGTCATCATCATTCCATGTGTCCATTTCATTCTCATCTACCTCATCATCCCAGTTGCTTTTAACCTCAAATTTTGATGCAAGTGGTACAATTTTCTCGTCTTCTGAAATCATAAAAGCGAAAAAAACTATAAGCAGAAGAACTCCAACAAATTAAAAGGATTATATAGAGAGAATGTAAGAGAAGACATTTAAGAGCAGAATCTTTACCCAACCAGTCATCCATAGTTGCTGCTAGTTATCGAGTAAAAACTGAAGCTATCGAGTTGCAAACCTGCCAACGCATATGCATAAGCAACAGAATCAGCCTATTGTTAAGCTTGCAAACCCCTATTGACATTTACAACAATATCATATAAGGAGTAAGAGAATATGATGTAACCGTAGTCTCAATTCGAGAAATCAAACAACAACAAAAAGGAGCAATTTAAGAAGAAAAATAACCCAATAAAGACGAAGCAATCTGAAAGAAGAATATTAAAATATAGAAGGCTGAATTCAAAACCGAGGAAGAGGCAATCACAAGAAGGGGAAGGAGGAATATCCGTTGAATAAAAACTCCAATGTAAAGAGAATCAATGGGGTTCCTTTCCTCCTTAGATTTCTTATACCTTTCTACCAGAAAAATACCAAATAGCAAACAAATATAAATAATACAGAATCATTTTCATTATAATACTCCCATAGAATAAGCATATTTACATCCATAATTATATACTTAATTAAATATACTAAATATATCAATACTATTAAAACAGAATGCCCTTTTTTGAGGTGCCCTTCTCTTTTGAAAGTATTTACCGGAAATTGCCACTAGATTATTTAAAACCAATACTTCTATTTACATAAATACATAAGTAATTATTCTTTTCACGAATTATGCATATGGATAACTATTAAGCCTGAAAGAAAATATAAAAACTAAATACCCTTTTTAGGCTGTTTTAACGGGATTTTGCCTTCCTCATACGAAAATACCCAAACCAAATACCTAAGTTATGCAAACAAACGAAAATTACGGTTATATATAGTCCATATCTATATATATATATATTCCACATACAATATCAATATATATTAAAAATCAAAATAAAATAGCGGTGATGGTGAACTTGATGGTTAAGATAATATATTTTCCAAAACATAAGTAAAATCTATAATCCAGGGATTTACATGGATTCACTAGATCTATAATCCAACATCCGATTTATTTATGCAACTAAACAAGAAAATCTAAGTATCGCAAACTTTAATAAACGTGATAGTGAAGATAATATATTTTCCTAAAATGCTGGCGCATATTCTCTAACTCTAAATGATCCTAAAAGCACAATCTTTACTTTTCTTATATATTCTACTCACAAAATCTCAAACCAAACACACATGTTTTCTTCTAAACCTTCCTCATAATGACGTCAGAGCAAAAGATAGTTTACCTTGATGAGATTAGGCCTTTCAAGACGCAATGGTTGGTCGAACTGAAAGTGATACACACATGGAAACCATCCAACGCCGGTTTTGGCGAGAGTCTGGAAATCATATTTGCAGACAAAAAGGTAATAAAGATTTTATAATACATTTGAAAATTTAAAAAAACATTATTAAATGCAAGCCAAAAGTAAATATTTAATGGTTTTCCTTTATGTTCTGATTTCTTTATTGAATGACTATGTTATTTGATTATTTAATGGTTTTCCTTTATGTTACGATTTCTTTATTGAATGATTTTGTTATTTGATTATTTAATGTTTTTCTTTATGTTACAATTTCTTTATTGAATGACTATGTTATTTTGCAGGGGTGCAAAATCCATGCTACATGTAAGAAGAACTGTTTGGATTATTTGGGAAAGGAATGCAAAAATTGGTCAATGGAAAACAATATTTAACTTCCAAGTGAGTCCACCTGGAAAACATTACCGAGCAACAAAATACATGTACAAGATTACATTCATCAACAAACAGACGATTATTAAACCGTCTGATTATCAAAACGATGACATGTTTCTCGAATTAACAGAATTTGATTCTGTTATGAGTGGAAGATTGGATGCTGATCTATTAATTGGTAAATTATCTTCCTTTTAAAATATTTTAATATATTTCTTTGATCTTATATTATTTAATCTGAATTATTTTAAAACACAAGACATTGTTGGACACGCTATTGAAGTCTCAGAGCTTTGAACTCTTCAATGTGGTGAAAAGGAGAAAAACATGATTACATTCACACTAAGAGACATCAAGTAAAGATTCCAAATCAATTTATATTTCTATACTTTCATGATATTGAGTCAAAAATTTAACTTTTCTGTATTTAACTCCATGTTCATTGTGATCAACGTATTACATGCTGTTTGTGGGGAAGTCTGCTGAAGATATGGAATCTCATAGAGAGGAAGCACAATTTGGAGTTGTAGAATGTTTGATCGATTTGCTAAAATTGGCCCATTTAGAGGTAAAAATGGTATTCTATTTTTTTATATTAATTACGTTTGACACAAATTATAAATATGATTACGTAATCTCCAAATCTCAAATGCTTATGATTCCTCACAATTGGTATTCAATCCTAACATAAAGGAAGCCAATGAACTAAAAGAGGCGTAAGATTTTTAAAATCCTTGAATATTTGTTTTTCAATATTCAATATTTATCTTATTATCTAACAAGTAACTTAACTTATTTGTAATTGGATTGTAGTTTCAATTTTGATGATGCTGCTATGAGCATAATTAAAACACACAGTTTGGAAAAGATATGTAGGTCAAACAAACAATGGAAGTCAACAAAAAGTAGACACTTGGAAAGAATATGATGATAAAACGATATCTGAGCTTCTGTCTTTGACACATGTTAACATTCGATATTTTACATATCGAATCACATTCGTTGTGGCAATACCTATATTATTAATTGTGTAGTATTATATACAGGTTGGGAAGTGCAAGGTTGTTGCTACAATCTATGGTATAGATAATGATTATGCATGGTATTGTTTTGGATGTGAAGTGTGTCAGCACATGACTTATAAACTCCACGAAGATATCAAGCCAACCGCCATAACTAAACCATCATTTTGGTGTGAAAAGTGCAATAAGGATGTCATCAATGTTTCACCCAACTATTATTTGCATATTTATGTATTAAGAGAAAATAATAAGCGTATTTTTATATTATTAATTTTGTAACATTGATATTAGGTTTAAGCTTCATTTGAAGGCTATGGATGATACAGCTGAAGAAAAATTCATGCTTCTTGATTGGGTTGCATGGCCAGTTATAGGAGTAAAAGCTGAAAAAATTATGAATGGTTCTTTGGAGGAGGTATTTTACTGTTTTATTATTTTTAAAAATATACATTATTACATGAGTTTTATAACTTTTCTCAAGTTTTAAACTTTTTGCCTTAATCTTGCAAAAGATTGAGGATCCAGAGTTGTTGCCTGAGTGTATTAAGGAAATTGTGGGGTAAGACTTATAAGTTTGGTGTTACAATCGAAAAAGGATCTGAGATTTTTATGGTACTAAAAGTCTGGTCAGTTTACAACACACTCATGGTTGATTCCCAGTCTGAAACTTTGTCTGGAAGGGGAACAACAACAATCTCAGGATCAGAGGTATTTTTTAAGTATATATGCTTTTGTACTTAACAATCCACTGAAATGATTTATTTACTTATGTTTTAAAAAGTTTTCTATATTTATTTTCTGTATAGGGGTCTCTATTAACTTACAGTGATGAAAGCTCTAGCAAGATAACAACTCCTTCAAAGAGATCACATGATGACATTGTAGACATTCCATACACCACATCAACTTCAAAGACTCGCCCACTGAAAACTATCAAGACTGAAAAGATGAGCAATGACGATTAAAACTAAAGAAAAATAACTAAAGCACGAGAATATCTTTTAAGTGTTTGGACTTAGGATGTTATCAAGGGTATTTTAGTGTTTAATCTGTCTTTTTAATAAGTGTTTACAAAACACAGTTTTTTAGTTGTTTTTTTAATCATGCTTGGGTTTTTTGAAAACTTTCGTTGGATGATCTTTATAATAAAAAATGATTTAATATGACCAAATAGTTTCATTAAGTTTAAATGTGAGTTATCATATTATTAACATTCATTATAACATAAAGTAAAATTTCTTTATTAGAAAACCGAAAGCCCTTTTATATAGATTATGGGAATTAATATAGATGCGAAACGAATATTCTATATTATAAACTTGCAGCTATAATCTTTTAAATTATTAGATTATTAAATGCAGCAAAACCGTTGATTGACAGCATATATTTCTCATTTATACTATTTAGATTTTAGAAATTATTATATGCCATCTCATTTATAGTATTTATTTTATACAAACAAATTTTACTTATAAACCAAACAGAAAACAAGAAGTAGATTTTTGTATTATACTTTGTAATACATAAAACAAACATATATATAAATACGATGTATTTATTAATATTTAATTATAATATCCCATATCAGAATTTTAAATTAGAGAATTTTTATTGTTAAGCACACAATCTTGATAAAATCTAAATGAAGGGTTTTGCGGCTTTTGACTTGTGTCTCATTAACCTACGTACAATTATTTTTACAGATTCAACTCAATGAAGAATCCAAAGAAAGACGACACAAGGATGCACTCCCATGGTCAACCTTCTCAGAAACAGAAACGAAAACGGAAACGGAAACAAGTTAACGATGAGAACAATCCCTCACCGGCCATCAGTCAAAAACAAAAATGCAACTTAGGATTAGTGTTTCATGATGTCACTAACATACCTCACATTAATGGTTGCTGTTCTCTTTTTCATGCTATCTATATATCTCAACTTCTAAGTGAATTTGTTGCACATAACCAGTTTTATTTAATACAGACAATGTAGTTGGACTAGATATTTATCCTACAAAGAAGAACAAACTAAACCAAGATGTTGGTTGTGAGTTGTCAACCAAACATGTTCATATTATGCTTACTAGAGAGCAACATACTTAATATGTTTTTTTGTACAGCTATAGGCCTCAAGATGCTTAAGAATAGACTAAGGCAGACAAGAAACAACCCTACAAGCAACAATATTCAAGGTGGAGTTGATTCACAAATCAGCATTCAAAATCAGTCTACAACATGAACATTTGGTTCTATTCTTACTGATATTCCTCTGTCTGAATTGGGAACGTATGATACAAATGCTTTTAAAGGTTGAGTTTCAATAATTTTCGGTTTTACTGGATCTTAGAATCCTTTGCTTTATATATCTTTTTAATCTCTCCATCTCATACGTTTCGTTTCTAACTAACAATACAGAGGAAATAACTCACATGACACGAAGTTTAGCCAAACAAAGTCATGTTCAATTATCAAGCCATGGGAGGAAGATACCTCACACTAACGAAAAGGACATGTCTCCTAACTCAATAATTCAAACACTACCACCAATCAATCATTCTATAACTTTGAAATAAATATTTGGCAGGGTAATGAAAGATATCAATGGAGTACCTCAAAGTGGTGGAGTACCTCAAGGTGGTGTGTTTGGTTCACAGGTGGTTCAAGTGCCTTATATTGGGACAAAATGCCAAAGCCCTTCCGCGATGTTACAGATTGTCAAAATGCTTTGATTTTTTGATGAGCTTAGCTACAACCGTGATGAGTTAAGGGAAGAACATGATAGAGACATCTTAAAGATGACGGATGAGCAGAAGAATATTTATGAGGAGATTATGGATGCAGTTACTAGAAAAAAAAGTGGTGTTTTCTTTGTTTATGGATTTGGTGGAACTGGAAAGACGTTTTTGTGGAGATTATTATCTGCTGCTATTAGATCTAGGGGTGAGATTGTGTTGAATGTTGCCTCAAGTGGTATTGCTTCGCTTCTGTTACAAGGAGGAAGGACTGCACACTCTAGATTCGGTATACCAATCAATCCTGATGAGTTCACTCTGTGTAATTTGCAACCAGGGACTGATGCTGCTAATTTAGTTAAAGAAGCCTCACTGATAATTTGGGATGAAGCACCTATGATGAGCAAGCATTGTTTTGAGGCATTGGATAGGAGCTTAGCAGACATTATGAGGAGTACAGAAAAGAAGCCATTTGCTGGGAAAGTTTTTGTATTAGGTGGGGATTTTAGGCAAGTATTGCATGTTATTAATGGTGGCTCGAGGGCCGAAATTGTGTTGAATTTTCTAAATTCATCATATCTGTGGAAACATTGCAAAGTGCTCAAATTAACAAAGAATATGAGGTTGTTGTCCACTAATATGACTGCAGAAGAGTTTAATGAATTTGAAGCTTTTTCACAATGGATATTGGATGTTGGCGATTGAGTAACTGGTGAGCCTAATGATGGTGATGCACTAATCACTATTCCAGATGAATTTTTGATTATGGATACAAATGATCCTATAGAATCAATCAGCAAAGAAGTTTACGGAGATGCAACAGCTCTACAACAGCAGAAAGATCCAATTTTTTTTCAAGAGAGAGCGATTCTCTGCCCGACAAATGATGATGTTAACAATATAAATCAGCATATGTTGGATAAACTTGATGGTAAGTACATGTTGTTCTCAGAATATTTTGGTCTCTATATTAATTTATGTGTTTTAACAGTAATTTTTTTAAAAAAATTTAGGTGAAGAGAGAATATATTTAAGCTCTGACAGCATAGACCCATTTGATACACGATCAGTTAATGATCAAGCTCTCACACCTGATTTTCTTAACAGTATCAAGCTATCGGGTTTACCAAATCACAATCTTAGGTTGAAAATTGGATGTCCTATCATGTTGCTGAGGAATATTGATCATGTTGTAAGATTGATGAATGGAACTAGATTGCAGATTATAGGTATGTCTGATTTTTGTGTGAAGGCGCGAATTATTACAGGAAAGAAAGTTGGGGATGTAGTTTTAATTCCTAGATTGTCAATTACTCCTTCAGACAAAAAGTTACCATTCAAGATGAGGAGAAGACAGCTTCCAATTTCTGTGGCCTTTGCCATAACGATTAATAAAAGTCAGGGACAATCACTCTCACATGTTGGAATATTTCTACCGCGACCTGTGTTTTCTCATGGACAACTATATGTTGCAATCTCTATGGTCACATCGAAGAAAGGTTTGAAGATTTTGATTGTTGATGAGGATGGGAAGCCTCAGAAGCAAACAAAAAATGTTGTTTTCAAATAGATTTTCCAAAATCTCTAAGTTCTTTTTTTGTTTGATAATACTATTTGTTTTATTTCACATTTAATTTTATTTCACATTTTATTTATTTCACACCATTTGCATGTGTGGTTATGCTCAAATATAGAACTTTATTAAAAGTTCAGTATGCAATTAACTTTTTCATATTTAATTCTATAGTTCTTAGTGGAAGTAAATGTAATGAGATAATGAGTTGATAGCAATTATCAATCAAATGCAGTCCCCATTTTCCTACCTATCCCGAATTAGTTACATTCTTAATGCACTACTAATACGTCAGTTCCATTACTAATGCAATACCAATATGATTGAAGTAGTAATCTATTACCTGATTTACATTAGGTATCTTCCCATGCCATCACAGTATCATCCGAATCTCCTTAGTTATTTTCCCTTTAGTATATAATCTGATCCTGAGAAATGAAAAACATTAGTCTCCATATGTTGCCATATTATATATTCTCTAACTTTTGATACAAGGAAACAATGAATGGATATTTAATAGATCAGATGGTATGTAGAAAACTTATTTGTTGTCTTTCTATTTTTTGTGGACAACTTGTATGAAAATATCTGTAACTCCTAAAAATGATCACAATATTTTATTATATAATTTGTAACTCCTTAAAAATATTATTACAATATGAAACATTTTGAGCTATATGCTCAGTCAAACTCGTGTTATCTTACTAATCCTTTGATGACAAAACTTAGAAATATTGAGTATTTTGTTCAGTCAATCTGGAAGTATCTCACTAATTCTTTGATAACAACACTTAATTTGTTTGACCCGTTGAAAGAGATTCAAAATATAACAAGCAAAATATGTATTAAGAATATACACAAAGATGTGATATTTTCTTTATCTTAACGGATTTGTTTGTTGTAATTTTGTCAGAGATCTACATCTTTTTAAGTAATAGGCCATCCAATCGAACGAGCTCGCAAATATAGAAAGTCATCAGATCCAACATGCACAAGAGATAAAAAATAAATAGTGTAGATCTGATTATGTTTGTTCTTTAAAATTTTTTTAAACACAACAAGAAAGGAGCGAAATATAAACGTGGATATCATATTCTTCTTCTCTCTACAATAGATGAACCGACATAAGAGAATTTGTTTTTTTTTTGTCGTAAAGTTATATTGGGTGTAAACAAGAAATGTACTTGTTGGTTAGTTTAATGGGCTATAGCCCATATGTTTAACTAAGTTTAAAGTAAAAGGCCCAAACAGGAAACACATATTTATATTAAATAAATAACATAATTTTCTTTTCAGTAGATTAATTTAATTTTCATTACTTAATTGTAATTTTATAGCTTTATTTATAGTATATATATATAATATGATAAATCATATAAATTTACGATAATATAATTATGAAATAAGATTGAAAACATAGAAAAACCTTTTAACCGGTAAAATATATAACTAGATTTATAGAAATTAAAACTATTTTACAGAATCTAAATTTATTTTTAAAAACAATTAAGACACTTAATATTAACTGAATCTATCCTTGAAAGAGAAGAAAAGACCAAAAAAATTTGGTAATGAAATGTTTCTAGATTAGAAGACAAACCTTTGGAGTTTTGATATGCTGAAGACCAAATAGAAAGATCTCACCAATATCTTTCTATGAATGCAACGGATCGGTACTGATTTCACAGGAGCTATGAATTTTCAGCCATTCTAGAGGACATGCAAAAGAAATCCAAAAAAATAACAAAAAATAGTTTAATCAATACGATTTCTTCAGATATCTATCAAGGATGAAGAAATAGATAGCAGTACATAGCTTGGAGATTACGATGAGTCAAATCTTGGAAACGCCCATTTCTGAACTTCAATCGCCATAAGTGCCTTTTTTTTCAGAAACAGATCTGTCTGAAAACTTAAAAAAATTATCTGGAGAGTACTAATAGACTTCTATCTTTCGACTGGGCTAGGCCTGTCATACAGATTATTTGGGCTTTTCAAAAAGGGAA
>CAJHQQ010003629.1:0-40438 GCA_905132885.1 Moricandia moricandioides
GTGACAGTTCTAGTAGGGATCAATTCATCTTTGTCATTCTTTACCACGGTGATTCCTCCTTTCTTGGGCAACATGAACTGGACTGACCCAGTTGTTGTCTGAGATTGGATAAATAATGCATGCTTCTAGAGGGTTCTTTGAAATCTCTCATCTCTAATAGTGCAGTCCAAAAATGAAACTACCGGGATCAGGGAGTTTGACTAGAGTTTTCCTTGAATAATTTCGCTCACTTCTTCGGATACCAACATCATGCAGTGTTATGATTCATGGAATCCTCGTGATTCTGCATCTTTCACGTACTGCTTAATTGCAGACGAGATGTGAATGGCATCGATTCGTGGCATCTCAATGTTTACTTTGTCAAACGCTTTCTTGCATATTGCTTTTTCCAGCTGCTTCTTCTTCTGCTTAGCGTTTTTTTGGAGGAAAGAAGGGTTTCGATTGGTAGACCTTTGTCCTAACCAGTTCGGTTGGTTTTGGGTCAGAGTGTCGATCGATTCTTGGGTCAGACGTTCGATCGATTACAGGCTCGGAGTGCCGATTGATGTCTCCTACGTTTGTGTTACTTTCCCTTTGGGCCTCAATAATTAATTCCTCAGGTCGTTCATTTGGTCCTAAATATTTCAGGTTCCAGGAGGTATTTTTGTGATATCTTTCTCATAAATTTTGAGCGGGATGTGATGCAGATTTTCTTTTCATTTGTTGGTTGATTTTTCATCGAATTCATCAATAGGTGATGCTCTCTTTAACGCCAAAGGGTGAATTGTCCTACCCTTCGTAAAGCTATGACATTGCAATCTCTTAGTGGTTTAGCGTCTGGTTTTACCAAGGTAAGATCTGTCCTCTCTCCTGATGGACAATAACTGTTACTCCCGCCACTTGGTTATCGATTCTCTCTTAATGTGTTCGCTCAGAGTTTCAAACTTTTATATCATCTCTGTGTATATAAGATCTAATTTCTCATTGAGGTCGGCGGATATTCTACGGTTTTCTGTGAAGACTTGATTCATTCTCGACTTTGGACTTCTTTCGTGTCTATTCACAGTATTATCATAGCTGCTTGTGAAATTTCCATCGCTTTCCCTAAATCGTTGATCGTTCAGGTTCATCAAATCAGAGAACTCTACTCGTTTTTCGAAGTCGGAAGAAACGTCACCGTCCTCACAATAATGTTGAGACAAGCCATGTCCGTCCAGAAGCGTCGTAACTGCTGCTAATTTTTTTCTAACTCGGATCGAGTGCTTCTCCTCCGCGAACATTGGTGGTTCCTTCCTTCCGGTGTCTCTCTTTTCGAAAGACCTACCTAAAGCTATGTTTTCTGTTAGTCTTTTAGCACTTGCATGGCTTCGGGTGCCGAATTTCCCCTCGCTAGCTTTATCAAGGATGGTTTGATAGTCTAGGTTTAGTCCTCTATAGGAAGTGTTGATGAGTTGGGGTTATGAGAAGCCATGGTGCGGGAACGAAATTTGGTAGCTCTTGAACCTCGTCTAGGATTTTTTAAAGAATTCGCGGCTACCTTGATTGAATGTGGATATTTCTATCCTTGCTTCCCAGTATATCTCCTCGTCAAAGAAGTGATTGATGAAAGCGATTCTAATATCTTCCCAACAAGTCAAGGATCCTGGTGGTAGCTGGTTCAGCCACCTCCTGGCGTCACCTTCTAGGGAGAAAGGAAAATTTTTTGCAGCGATTGAAATCGTCATTCATCATGTCTTTTAGCATCTCGATGTTATCGTTCAGGTGTTCGGTAAGAAAACCACTGAACTGGTTTTTGCACGCCATGATTAGGAAGTCGATATCAAGCTTAGAACTTCTTGAATGGTTATCGATCAAATTTCGGACCTATTGGAATAGTTCCTGCTAGGGTTTAGGTATTTGAGCATTGGAAATTCATGTTTTATCTCATTCTTTGGAGATTTAGTGCTTTGATTGGGGATTGCAGCCTCCTTCAAAATTTATTAGTTGGCTTGCTTCGTTTCTTTTATTGTTCATTGGTTCCATCAATACTACTTTCTTATTATCATAATCAGAAAGGCGTACTTACCTACTTTTGGCTGATCGGTATCGATCGATGGCAATGGAAGGGTTTCGCCCGACAGTATTGGACCATCGTCGATCGATTCTAGAAGAGCTCCGTCGATCGATGGTTGTTTTTCTGAATCCATATTCCCTCCTTTTAGTATCTGCATCCTGAGGTTTAAGGAAAGAATAATTTAGCAGACAGTAAAGTAAAATCTAGAGGATATTCTAAACGAAATCTAATGGCAATAAGAAAGAGTCCCCGACAACGGTGCCAAATTTGATGTGGGATTTTAATTTCACTTTCAAATTAACCTTATTTCCCACTTTTACTCTCTCAAACCGTAGTCAGTGTAGTACTTAGGGATCTAATCCACAGAGACTCTAGGATTGCACAATAGACTTATTGTTTTCGAATTAAAGTTAGATGAATTATAATAATAACAATAAAAGTGATTTCAAGATTGAATTGGTTAGTGAAGATCAATTAAGAGATTAAAATTAGGAGAAATTCTTAGGTAAGATTAGATTCTACAGATTAATAGATAGCTAGGGTTTTATTAAGTACCGTTCTCGAACTCAAACCTTAGGGTTTAGGAGATCGCTCTCGCACATCTCAACTGAGTATCGATCGATGCCCACCATGTGGTGTCCATCGGTACTCATTCTAAACAGTATTGGTTTCGCATTTTGATGCGTTCTATAAACTTCCAATTCAACTCTTATTTGTTACCGGTTATTTAGATTGATTAAGATAGATTCCAGGTTATAACCAAAACTCTCGCTTGCGCTATAGAACCCTAATTTCTAAGGTTGAGGTGATCAATTTCAACTTAGCATTAAGAGTAACTTAAACAAAGAACCAAGAGGATTACCCTAACAATTCAATAAAATCAGCAATACATTATTATCATTGAATAATCCTAAGTCTAACAGTGAACTACTCAGACATAGCAATAAAGAACATGAATAAATTATAAATAAATTGCATAGAATAAACTAAGTAAAAAGATAAGGAGTTCAAGATCTTATATGTAATGATGACCAGATCTTTCTCTCCAATAGATGTAGCAATCTGTTCCAATTCTTAATTCTCAAACCTTTTTGTAACTTAGAAGAAAATTATTTCTTAGGTCCTCTAGGCTTATGTCAAAACTAAGATACAAAACCCTAAGAAATAGCCTAATTTGGTCAGGGACTTGTCGTGCAAATAATAAAACTTCTGGGTAAAACTTGTAATTTCTCAAGCCTTCACCAATCATGTTGTCAACTTGGCTGTCAATCGACGCACAGTGTGTGACGTCGATCGATGGTTCACTCATAAATCTGGATCCGACTCTGAGTTTCTGCTGAGCATCCTAAATGCTCTAAAATAGCCCAAAAGTTCTAATTGTTTCCAATGAGTACTTGGACCTGTAAATACTCTAAAACAGTACCAAATACATATAAAAAACTCTAAAATTACTCTATTTATCATAAGTAAAATAGGTAAAATCCATCGTATATCAATCACTGCCACTTTGGTGTGGTCTAATCTTGCATGTGTTGTATGTCTTCATGGAGTTTGTTGTGGCTTCCATCTAGTCCACTCTTCTTCCGTTCATGGCTTTTTCTCATATTCCGAATTGGGTGGCTTCACCCCTAGTTGTTCGTTCAGATCTCGTGGAGATTTGTTGTTGATGTGACTTCATACCTAGGCTTTCAATGGTCCCCTTCTATCCAGCCACTTTCAAGAGTGTTTGACTGAATTTTTGTTTTGAATTTTACTTGCGAGTTTATGAATCTCTTGTTACTTGGTTGAGATGTCTCATCATTATTCTAGGAAGAGGTGGTTTATCGGTGGTCTGCCCGAGGGCCTTCCCGTTAAGCAGTTGTCATAGATTCTCTATAAGATAGTCATCCCAGTAATATTTAGACTTGTTTTGGTGGTTTGGAAGTTTAGTTACTTGTTTTAAGGTTATAACCTGCATCTTTCTTGAACGTTGTCTTGCTGTGGGTTCTAGTGTTCGGGGATATCTCGGTTTTCCGCTATCTTTAACCATGAAGAGTACTTTCATCCGTTAGTATTGTATCGATCTCATTTTTTTTCTTAATAAAAATCTATTGACAAAAAAAGAAGAAGAAAGAATCTCACACTTTTCTTCCATTTTTAATAATTTTATATATTTAAAAACAATATATCATGTGAAATCTCATTAATATTGATGTTTTCAAAATACGACGAGTTACATGCATGCATGTGTCACATAAATGCCACCGAAGGCAAAATGTAGAGCAAACTTAAAATATAATCAACTAATATATCAAATGTCATCATATATGAGGTCAACTAAATTTTATAATTTTCATCTGATGGCAGCCTCTAAAGTTGTTTGAATCTTGATAAAGCATGCATATCAAACAAGTTGGGACTACATCACTAAAGTTGATCCAGATATCAACTGGCATATAATTTTGAAAAAAACAAAGACGACTAAAATTAATTACTAATGTTTTTTAGAATACAAAGAGTTACATCACTACATGCATTGCAATAATGTCATATTAATGCCGCCAAAAGGTAAAAGGTAGAGCAAACTTTACCTATAGTTAACTAAATATATCAAATGATCAATATTTAAATCATATATATGAGGTCAAGGTAGTTTATAATTTTCATCTCTGATGGCAGTCTCTAAAGTTGTTCAAACCTTGATAAAACATGCATATCACACAGCCTGGGACTACACCACTAAAATTTATCCAGATATCAACTGGTATATAATTTTGAAAAAAAGTAAGAAAACTAAACTAATTCAAATCTTAATTATTCATAATGTAAAAGGACATTATTACTCATATAGTCATACACATGATAATTAATAGTCCTCACATAGTCACTTTCTGGCTTTCGCTTTCTCTCACTATATATATATATGCGTACTCCATGGTATTATTAACTTGCACAACATTTTTCTTTTTTGAAAAAAGGGCTTACTTGCAGGACAAAAACTCAAAAAAGGATTATCAATGTCGTTGATGGTGAAGAATAATCCAGACGAGAAAACCAAGATGGAGAAAGAATATCCCCAAGAGTTAATTCACAGAAGAGCTCAATTTCTAATTCAGAAGGTTCTTGAACGAGAAGACCACAAGACAAGACAGCAGCAACTGAAGAAGAGATCATCTGGACCGTTGATTATGATCAGAGTGGTTGGGATAAGAATGAGAATCGGTAAGAAACTAAGGAAGATGATGAAGAATAACAGTTGTGATTGTAGCAATCTTATCTCTCGTTTCCTCAAACGATTCTTGTCATCATGTTGTTCTTCTTCATCTCGCACTATCTCTGATCTTCCTCCTCTATTCACTCTTCAAGTTTGATAATTCTGAATTGTGTTTGTTTTAATACTTTGTAATTTGATATACGTCAAATAAAAAGCTATATATCTGTCCTGGAAAAACAAAACAGCTATATAGATATATCAAATTGGAATTCGATATTGATAAAGATGCAGAGTTAATTAAAATATTAGCAGAATTAATAATTATTGAATCAAAGACTTAACTCAAACACTAAAACTTTTTATTGATATCACAATGTCTTAGAAATCTTGCTCAAAAACTAAGACTCTCTCAACTCATAAGATATGCCAACACCCTTGCATCTTATATATATGAATCACACTTTCCTAAACTCATTAGGAATTACAAAATAGATATTTTCATATTCTATAGCTCAATTGAATTAGATAACTTGACACCCAAGTTATTTCTAGCTTAACTCAACACTCTCCCCCTTAAGCTTGAAATCTCCATTCTTCAACTCTTGAACTCCAATGAGACTTCTCATCTCTTTAAATTTAATCATTCCAAGTGCTTTTGTAAGTAGGTCAGCCTTTTGCTTCACTCCAGCAACATGTTCTACACTTACAAGTCCTTTCTCAACACATTCTCTAATGAAATGGAACCTTGTGTGAATGTGCTTACTACGCCCATGGAACACCGGGTTCTTGGACAAAGCTATAGCAGACTTGTTATCAATTCTTATCACCATCCTCTTGTTCGTATGACCAAAAATCAGAGTTAGAAGATCCTGCAACCATATGGCTTGCTTCGCTGTCTTTGTTGCAGCCATGAACTCAGCTTCACATGATGAAAGAGCAACTATCTCTTGTTTCTGAGAGCACCATGTGATAGGATTCTCACCGAGATAGAAGATATGACCTTTGGTGCTTTTCCTATCGTCTGGATCAACATTGTAACTACTATCACTGTAACCCATTAACCCTTCTTGCGGTCTTGCTTCAAACCTTAAGCCATGCGATAAAGTCCCTTGTAGATATCTCAGAACTTATTTCAGTGCAGCCTTATGAGACTCTTTTGGACAGTGCATATAACGACTTAGAATTCCCACGCTACACGCAAGATCAGGTCTTGTGTGTATCAAGTATCGCAAGCAACCAATGTGTCTTCGATACTCTGTTTCATCCACACTATCTTCCTCTTATGCCTTGCCCAACTTCAGACCAGCATCCATAGGTATATGTGCTGCATTACACCCTTTCATCCCGGCTTCTTCTAGGATCTTTGCAGCATATTTCTCTTGACTCAAAATTATACTCCCCTTCTTCTGCGTGACTTCTATCCCGAGGTAATAGCTCAATCTACCGAGGTCTATCATGTCAAACTTGGCTGCCATATCTCTCTTAAAGTCGTTGATCATGGCCAAACTAGATCCCGTTATGAGTAAATCGTCTACATAAACATCTACTACCAAAAGATGATCTTGCTTCTTCTTTCGATAAAGAGATGGCTCTTTCAAACATCGAACAAAGTTCAGCTCGATCAACACTGTATTAAGCTTCTCGTTCCATGCTCTTGGAGCTTGACGAAGACCGTAAAGTGCCTTCTTAAGTTTGTAGACTTTAGCTTCCTTCCCTTTGATGGCATAACCCTCCGGGTGAGACACATAAACCTCCTCCTTCAAGTCACCGTGCAAGAATGCGGTCTTAACGTCAAGATGATGTAGTTCCCAATCTCGTGTAGCTGTTATTCCAATGATCAAACGAACTGTCTCATTCCGTGCGACAGGTGCGAAGACTTCATCAAAGTCTATTCCATGTTTCTGTATGTAGCCTTTTGCCACCAAACGCGCCTTCTATTTGTTGATACTCCCATCGGAATTTCTCTTAACCTTGAAGATCCACTTCAATCCAATCGCTTTACAATGTGTTGGAAAATCAAGAAGAACCCACGTCTCATTCTTTACTATCGATTTAATCTCATCCTCACAAGCATTTCTCCACACTTTCAACTCTTTTGCTTCCTCATAGTTCCATGGTTCTTCATTCACTAGCATTAAGAGATGATATCATTCAATCTCGCAAAGTGTCTCATGTTCTACTATAGCTCTGAAACGTTTAAACTTGACAAAAGCTTCACTCTTCTCCCTCATGAGAATGTTCCACATATATCTCGAGTAGTCATCGGTTAGCACGAAGATATATCTACTTCCTCCGGCTGTGGGCGGTGTGATCGGACCGCATAGATCTCCATGTACTAATTCAAGAACTTTTGTTGCACGGTACGAGCTTGCTGCTGGAAACGAGCTTCGTATTTGTTTTCCACGCTGTACCTTTCTCCTTCTCTACTTCAAAACGAGGCATACCAATTACCATATCCTTGTCAACCATAAGCTTCATATTTCTCAGACCCACATGTCCTAAGCGTGAGTGCCACCTCGACGACTCCTTATGAAGAGCCAACTGCAAACACTTCTTTAACTCCACCTCCATGATGACCTTGTAAAGTCGATTGGGTGATCGTTTTGACTTTACAATGAGCTTATTTTCTCGATCATATAAGAACAACCATTTTTCTTTCATTCTCACCTCACAGGCAGCCTCAGTTGCTTGTCCAAGGCTTATAATATTACTCTTGAGCTCTGGAATGTAGTAAACATCAGAAAGAATTTTCTTCTCACCACCACTGGTTGTGAATATAATCGAGTCTTTTCCAGTTATATCTATCCGTGAATCGTCCCCAAACCTCACATTTCCGATTATTTTTCTATCAATCTTTGAGAAGTACTCTAGATTACCCGTCATGTGATTGCTGGCTCCATTGTCTGAATACCACAGATTATCTCCAGCTGCCGTCCTCTCAAGCTTTGTGGGTATCACCTTCTGTTCATTGAGATACACAATCTCGTTAACCATCAATTCATCAGCTTCATGTGTAGTATATGTCTCGATTTCATGTGTCTTGGAGTTTAAGTAGGTGATCTGGACAATTCTGAGCAAAGTGCCCAAGCTTATCACATCTGAAACACACAACTCTGGATGCATCTCGATTGTAGCCTCCGCCATTATACCCATACCGACCACGTCCTCTTCCTCGATACTCATATCGACCACCTCTGCCTCTGCCTCTAGAGGAGTCGTATCTGTCTTGATAGCCTTGTGGGCGCGCTTGTGTGTCACTATTAGCATACATTAATTTATTTTGACTTTGTTCTTCTTGTTTCTCTTCTTCCTCCTCTGAGATTCTCTCTTCGTATGCTTTCAGCCGTCCCACAATGTCTTCGAAGCTTGTTTAATTTAGATCAAGAACTTAAATATTTTCATATTCTATAGCTCAATAGAATTAGGTAATTTGACACCCAAGTTATTTCTATCTTAACTCAACTGTCACTACCCTCTAACTTTGCCAACATGTTATTTGATTTAATTATAACTAGAACTTGATCCGCACGAATATTTATTATATAAATTCTAGTATTATTAAACATTTATCATATTAAATAATTATTTAATACAAAATTGTAAACATAATAATTTTATATTGACTATTTTATTTTATTTTTTGAATCATTATCTATATCATCTACTTTTTATAATATAATTTTCGTATTAATTTTATTCGACTATTATTATAATAAAATGGGTAAAATAATATATTTACATATATTAATTGAATATTTATATGGCTTTTATATTTTTATCTATACTAATAAATAATGAAAATATTAGTTTTTGTCCATAGTTTACAAATTATAAAAAAAATACTATGATTTATGTTTAAATTTGTATCAATGGTTTGTTTGAATTATTTTTCCTAATGAAATAATATTGGATCTTCAAGAAATTATTGAACGTATTATGCAAAGTATTTTTAATTCTAATAATTTTGATACATAAGAGATAAAATTTATATAAAGTATCATTTTAAACTTTAGAATGTTCCAAAAATTGAAGTTTATTTTGGAAGGTTAGATATGTTCATCATTTTGTCAATAAAAAATATTAATATGAATCTCAAAATTATTTACAATTACTTTAGATTTTAATCCATGTTATAAAGCATTTATTTGTTTCTATAATTTTTAATTAAGTATAATGTAAACTAGATAAATAGTAAATCACAAAGTCATGATTTTTAAAAAGCTTTATTTATTATTTAATAGGATATAATCTTTATTCTTAATAAACATTAATAAAAAGATAGTGTATATTATTATTTCATTTGTTAAAATTTATTAGTTAAGATATTTTTAATTATTAGAAACTTATTAAATATGCATATTTAGAAAATACTAAATATTTAGATTCTAATTATATAAAAAAACATCAAAAGAATAAATACTTAAACGTAGGCTTGGTTATTACTTCAATGGCATTAAGATGTAAATAAATTGTAATCTGAATGCTTAAACATAGGCTTAGTTATTACTTTAATAGTATTAAAATGTAAATAAATTATAATCTAAAGGGTTAGTTTATAAATATAATTCAGTTTTAATAATATAGACGAGGATTCCTTTGATTTCATGTTTTTACAGTGTTGATTATTTAATGTTTTAGATACACATGTATATTAAACAAATGTTTGATTTAGTGAAAACATGCTACGCATGACATCCATATAATATATTTAGGCTTGGATTAGGCTAAAAGCTGACGAAAAAGTTAGGAAAATATGTTCTATAAATAAATGATGTTTAAATCAACACATAATTATACAAAGTACCTCTCTAAAATTTGATATATTAGCTCTTTAGAAGTTTGAGAGAGTGATACATCAATAAACGAAAAAACCACAAC
This sequence comes from Moricandia moricandioides, assembly GCA_905132885.1. Taxonomy (NCBI): domain Eukaryota; kingdom Viridiplantae; phylum Streptophyta; class Magnoliopsida; order Brassicales; family Brassicaceae; genus Moricandia; species Moricandia moricandioides. The sequence continues at coordinate 10,104 of CAJHQQ010003629.1, forward strand.
AACCAATAAATACATTTCATCTGTATACATTATAATACACATAAGCATCCAATGATTTTTATTAAATTTGTTATAATCACGACTAAAAAGAACTAAAAAGTCTGGATAATTTTAAATAATTCAAAACTGAATTAGATTTAGTAATATAATTTCAGTTTTGTTTTTTTTCAAAACAAAATGTGATTACGAAATATTAAACAAACAAAAACTCAAAACGATAGGATTTTTCGTCCCCGTCGTTCTTGTCATTTCTAACTCCTTTATGTTCTTGCTTTTGAGGGATCTTAGAGCAGCTAGCAATATATTTTCTCTATTTTATTTGCACCCAGGCTCGCGATAGCACGTTTTCCATGGTCTGGTATTGGTATTTGGTAAGCACTTTGTATAGATCTCCGTGAGGTAGCAGTCCATCTTGAAGGCAAAGATCAAAGTTGACGCATTGCACCCTGGGATGGCTACATTTTCTTGGTTGAAGCGTGTAATAACTACGCAGAGGCTCAGCTCAGTGCTGGAGGACTTCGTAGAGATCATCTTTCGTCTTCTCTAGACTCCTGCTACTTGTGAATTTCTCTATGAACTTATCAGTTAAAGTGGCGAAGGAGTGTACTGAGCCGTTAGGTAGGTGGATGTACCAATGTAGGACAAGCCCCGTTAAGGTCTAACCAAAGCCCTTGCACATGGTGGCTTCCCTCAGCTCTTTTGGGATTGCTACGATGAGCATCTGCTTCTTGTATTAGGCCACATGATTATCCAGATTGTGGGTATCTTCGTACATCTTCATGTTGTGGAAGGATAACTTTCTCGGCATATCTACCAATGCGATCTCCTCTGAAAAGGGAGTGTCAGCGTACGAGTTGGGGTCGCTTCTTCGGATCAGAGGAGATACTCTCGAAAGTCTTTTCACCATGGAAGGGATGGCGTCAAACTACTAAGAGAATGCACATTCAAGGTAGGCGGTTACAGAGGATGTTTCTGCCGTCACTCCTTCTGGTGTCTCGTCATCGGTTTCCATCTCTGAATTGCCGTCTTCCATGAATTCGGCTGGTTTTTTCTCACAGCATCAGCCCTCGCAGTGGTATCTTCGTTCCATGGTGGAGTATGTGGGATTCGTAACCTTTTTCTGATGGATTTTCCAGAGTTTGCATCGGCCGGACTCGAGTTCGGAACCGACGGCGCTTGTTGCTTGTGGTGTGAAGATTTTGATATTCTTCTCGAAGAACTACGTTCTCGGCTTTGAGCTGCGAAAGTTTCTCTCCACTTTTCTCCAGGAGCTTGGAAAGTTCATTTAGTGTGTTCCTCACGTCTTGAACTTATAAGAGAAGTTTTGGGTTCTGCATCCGCGTCGTGAGCTTTATGCAGCTGGTGACTTGGCTCGGTAGAGTATCGATTCGCGATTGCAGCTCATTTCAGCCGGGGTGGCTTGTAGCCGCTCGTCTCTTTTACTTGTTGTTATCATCACATAGCTTAGTACCTCCTTCTAGCGACAAACTGTTAGGGTATTTTTAGGTGGGATCTTTGTAGTTACTGTGGAACAATAAGTAAACAATATGAATACAAGAATTGAGACTAGAAGAGATGTTTTATTGATTCCATGCTTGATTATGAAGGTCCGCGTTCTGCTCATGAGCTGGAGTAATTCCTTTCTGGGTTATTTTTTCCCAACACTTTGTACCATGTCATTTTGCCTAATGATAGGTACAATACTTGGATCCATTAGGAAGTTATTTTGAGGATTTTATCTGTCTTCCTTATTTTTCAAACATTCCATGGCCTGTCAGGTGCAATGGCAACCGAGTCAATTTGCTCGTTTTCGGCGACGGAGTAGAAAACGTTCTTTTTTTTGTCTGGCTATTTTTAAGAATGTTTTCTTGTCTTGATATGTATTTACCGGCTTCGTTTCTTATTGCATCATCACAGTGTGTTTGAGAAGAAAGGCTTGTATATCCTCCTCCATCGTGATGAAGCTGTTGGTGTGATGAAGGGTAAAGTTACATCTTTGTTCATATAAAGATCATCGCGCAATTTCGAGTTTACCCATAGTGATTTGCACAAAGTTTCTACTGATGTATCTTATGAAACAACACTTTTGAACTACTCCATGAACTCTCTGAGTCCTTCCGGACCTTGGGAAAATTTTTCAGAGATCGGATACTGAAACTCTATGTCGGGTAAACATTATGTAATGTTTCAAGAACCTGGTGGATGAATCGTGGAAGTTGTCGATTGATTTTGCGCTTAACCTAGAGAACCAGGTGAGAGAAGGTACCTTGAGGATTTCTACGAACAACTGACATATCCTACATCCTTCTCCTCCCCGGGAAAGTGTTCTCATATCATGGCTATGTTGAATGTGATTACGTGATTGGTATGATCGGAGTCGCATGACAATGAAAGGATGCTAACTTATTGGTCTGTCGGATCTTAATATCGATGATCTTTTTAGTGAAAGGAGTACTTAGGGTTGCGGTGAATACACATTCAATTTCATGTACTGAACTCATCACTTTGTGGATTTTGAGTTGAAGTATTGCATCGAGCTCCGAAGCTCCACAATCTGCTGAGTTGTTGCTTTATCGCCCCCACGGGTTGTGGTGTGGAAGAGTAATCTTCTCGTTGTCTCAGGATTGTTGTCATCAGCGGTTGCTGGCGTGATGAAAGCGGTGTGACAACGTTCAAAGTCTTATCAAATGGCTTCATCTCAAGCGGTTTCTGGTCCCTCAGCGAAGACTGTCGAGACTCATCAAGATGCGGAATTTGAACTCGTGCAAAGACACCAGCTTTCTGAGGACAATATGCCATCTCATGGGTCAACATTCCACAGTTTGAGCAATGTTTGAAAAGCTTTTCATAGTGCATCCTGATCGTGACTTCTTCCCCTTTTAGTGATGCAACCTTACGAGAGAAAACCAGAGCCTTCCTCGTATCAATGTCCAGAAGCAGACGCCCAGTAGAGAGAGCGCTCAAATTGTGTTGTTAGCCTTTTATCGTCATTTTATATTTTTCAATTATTTCGCTAAAGTTATGTCGATTCACACTCTTTTTCTTCTAAAGTTTGTATATCGTTTTTGGTATTTTTGTCGTTTGTAATACATAAAAAATTTGACATGATTAAGAATAAAGCATTTATCTTTAATTTAATAAATGTCTCAATATTTAATTTATTATTGATATAATTATTCAGAGATTCCTTATCATATTGCTTGCATCATAGGATATCTTAGAATATTATTAACGGTTGAAATGGTATGAGTCTCTATAAAATTATAAAATAAGTACTGATATTTTATTTTGTTTCGTTATTTTTATTTATTTACAAGCTATTGAACTACTCATTAAATGGTAAGTTTTGTTGGATTTTCTCAAGAAATGTATACTCTATATGAAAGACTTTCATAGGCATGTACATTCGGGTCCTTGAGTCGGGTTCATGTCGGGTCTGGATCCTTCGGATCTTAGATATTTAGATTCAATAGAGTAATTAAAAAAATTTGGAACAGATTCTATTCGGTTCTTGTCTGGTCCGGCCCAAAACAAATATCCAAAATACAAAAATACCTGAAAATATTCAAAAACCAAAAAATCAGAAATTTTACTCAAAATATTACCCGAAGATATGAAAAATACTCCAAATTTTATCTGTTTATCCAAATTGTATTTTTTAAAATCTAAATTTTTACTGAAACCCAAAATTATATTTGAAAAATTTAAATCCGAAACTTAAAAGAAAATACACATAATACGAAAAAATATTGAAACTCCCATATATACCAAATATATACTAGAGGTTTCGGGTATTTTAGGTACCCCATCGGATCTCGGATTTGGGTCGGGTCAGATCTAAGACCCATGGATCCCCCACAACAAGACCCAATAGGGTAAAAAGATTGGTTTGGTTCTTATCTGAACCAAAAAAATTCGTGTCAGTTTCGAGTCAAGTCTTCGGGTCGGGGTAAAATGCCCATGCCTAGACTCATGTCGTCTTTCCTTTTTATAATTATTTTATTTATTTTAAAAATTAAAGATCATGTGAAAATCCCATTAATACTGATGTTTTTAGAATATAGAGAGTTACATTAACATGCATGCAAGTAGTGTCACATAAATGCCACCAAAAGGCATAAGGTAGAGAAACATTAACATTTTAACTAATATATCAAATGTTCAATATTATAATCATATATGAGGTCAAAGCTAAATTTATAATTTTCATCTGATGGTAGCCTTTGAAGTTGTTTCAATAGATGTCAAAAAAAAAGTTGTTTCACTCTTGATAAAACATGCATATCAACTGGCATATATTTTTGAGAAAAAAGTTACAGACCGAAATTTAGATCATAACTAATTATCATATATGCACAATATTTCTCATATAGTCAAACACATAATAATTAATAATCCCCACATGGTCTCTTTCTCGCTTTCGCCTTCTCCTCAAGAGTTAACTCACAGAAGAGCTCAATTTCTAATTCAAAAGGTTCTAAAACGAGCAGATCACAAGACAAGACATCAGCAACAGAGGAAGATATCATCTGGATCTCTGATTATGATCATGGCTGATAGTAAGTTGTAAAAATTGTAAGTTGGTAGTGCATTAGGTTTACATTTGGAATAGATATGTGTGATAATGATGTTAGCTTTTTTAAAATGTTGTGCGCCAGGAAGTTATTGCATGAGGTCATTTGGGGGAGGAATTAAAGAGATGTGAGTTTGTATGCTTCTGAAACTGATGTATAGTATACAATACTGGTAAATTTGATTTGTATGAACAATTTGAATTGGAGAAGAAGTGTTCGGTTAAAATATTTCAAAAAATTTGTGGGCTTCAAGGATTTTTGTGTTGTTGGTCGTTTAAGTTTGGAACCCATAGTTCGTTGAGTAACTGGATTTTTGGAGTTTAGGAGTTTTGTCATCGTTGTTTTGCATGGGGTATTTATTTTTGAAAAATAGTTTTTTTTTTTCTTTTTTGCTGAAATATTTTTGAAAAATAGTTGAGATTTATTTTTAAATCAAGTGATTCGTAATAAGTTTATGGTTAAACATTTTACATCGTTTGAATGATGATCTAAGCATAACAAAGTCATTTAGAAAGGTGATAAAGTCTAGATTTAGCCATAGGATAACTTTTTATTTTAAAAATTTTAATTTTAATTTTATAAAATTTTAAACTTTACCTTTAAAACTCCACCAACAACTCTTAATCCTAAATCTAGATTACTTAACCTAAGTGGTATAAATGTATATCTACACCGTTTAATAAAATCTATTTTGATCATTCTTTTCTTTAAACTATATTTTTGTGACAAAAACTTTTTTAGAGATATCTTTGGATATTTCTAATAATTTTCCCTATATCTTTACATTTTTAATCAATATATTAATGTTATGAATATATATATATATATATATATATATATATATATATATATATATATATATATATTTATATATATTGTTTGGTCATCATGTTTGTTACGCTTAGTATAGCACATAAAACTTGTGAGAATTTGAGGTTCTGAGAACCTGTTTTTTCCCCAAATTTCATCTTCCAATGAGATTTGTAAGCTTCCACTCTTTGGCTCAACAGCTCCATAATTATATGATCGAAAACTGTTCGGGCACATATACCACCAATTTAAGCATGGAAGAGTGTGATAAGCTTGTCGTTTGTAAAACTTGTGGGAGGAGGGTAAGCTGGCTTTACGGGAGGCATTTCTCTTAATATCAATTTTTTTAAAAAAAAATCATCTTACTTAGTTAGCAGAACTTGGGTTACGGCAATGAAGACGATAAGTGATAGTCGTAGGAATTTTTTTTTATTGTTAGGATAATTTCAAGACAGAGAAGATGACTTCAGATACAAAGTAAGATAATCTTATTCAAGAGTTGTACTATAAAGTCTTGTGTGCCTTCTTGACAGAACCCACTGGCGAAGGAAACAGAGCTTCTCCAGCAGAGTTTCGGCACAATACATTAGGTAATCCAGGTGATGTTTCCGTATCACTTCGTTCGTCCGCCGTTCGGTTTCACTTCTGGAGGTGTTCTCGTACACATGGAGTCAGAGCCATTGCAGAAGATACACGTAGATACTCTATTTTCTGTGCACCTCTACAATTAACAGAACTGCATGATCAGCTGACGTCACTCCCACACAATCTGCAGTTCAGAAAGTGTAAGATTTGATACAGACATCCTGTTGTTCAAGATTCTTACTCTTGGAAGAAGCTCTAGCCAGAGCCGGTTTCATTGTCAAAGTAGAAATGAGTGTAAGATGTTGTCTTAAGGAATAGTCGAGCTGCAAGCAGAGCAAAGTAAGCTCCATAAGATGTTCTGATGCACAAGTTGTAGACATAACATGTGAAGTGAATGCACAGACTCTGTGAACTTGACGAACTAGGTAAGTTGGGTGTAGCCAATTACAACTGTTGGGTCTGAAAATTTGAAGTGATTGTTGATTTCTTAAGACTATGTAGAACCTTTTGAGTAAGCTCGTTGTGGAGTTCATTCACAGAGTGCTCTCGCTCTTTAGTTGTGGCAGTTTTAGTTTTTGCTTCCTGAATATTCATAAAAGTTGAACAAAAAGATGAAAGAATATAAAAATAAATAGTTGACAAGCGGTACAGCAGTGATTTTCCCAATAGTGTAGGCAAAAAGATGAATTTTTTTATAGTTCTAGTAAAATTTGGATATTAGTCGACACACCAATTATCTTCAATCCAGTACAAGTGGAAACAATGCCTCCTCACCAAGTTCAACATGTCAGAAACATAGATTGGATATAAGGACTTTAAAGATTAAACATGTAAACATTTTACATGCAATTTTTTTGGGTCAAATTTTACATGCAAATTTACATGCAAATTTTAAAGCACTGCAAAGAACAATGGTACGGTACCTCATATAGACAACTCTAAACAGGTACACCAGCTCTCTCTCCTTCAACTTTATATAGAGTAGAAGACACAAAAGCTTCTGAAGGATTTTCAATTGACTACTTATTCGAGTTATTTTAAGGAATAGAAGCAAACAAAGGCTTTAGAGTGCAGCACCAAACCAAACAATCTTGAGTTAAAAAAAGTACTTCTTAGATCATTTTAAAGGATATTCAGGTGTTTTGTTTGTGTACCTTGATTTTGCGCCTGAAATTTTGCTTGCTCTTCTTCTTCATGTGTATAGGAAACTTGGCATGTTGATCCTTTCAAGTACAACTAACAATAATCCTATCAAGTGGAGATTGAAAATTACCAATCCCAAATTGCTGCTCATAAAAAGCATAGTCTAATCAATAATTCATATTTATTTTAACAAAGAACACAACTTCGTTTTATATTGTTAATGATTCATTAGATGAAGGTTCACAGAACTGAACATAGGTTATAACTACATGTATGTTGGCTTCACTAAAGGCTCGTCGCATCCTAGAAAGAGAACCAAAATCCAACTGAGCAAGATCAGGGTAATTTATGAATCACAACAGCCTATTGCTGTGTATGCGACCAATCCATAGAGCTAAAGTTTGGTGAGCTTACTCTCTTCTGCAAATCATGTTCTCGACGGTTGTTGCTGTTGTCATGACAAGGATGTTCTTTATGTCTAAAAAACCATACCTGCAGTCAGAGACGTGCGAATCTTTATAGCTACCATAAGCAATAAAAAAAATCATTAAAAAAATCCATTATAATTAATAATACCTATTACTATAGATTATAAATTACATTAAAAACAAAATATTAATTACAAACAATATTATTTTATTTTTACAAATCAATTTTTTTAAATAGATTCATAGATGCAATAATTAAATCAGCCAATGTTTTTATGCAATACTCAAACAAATGGTTCAGTTTTATCTGTTTTAGCATAAAACATATTTCAAAAGCAGCCCTAACTATTTTCTATTATCAAATTTCACCTCTTTGCACAAGAGCGCAATAAGGGGTCTAGCAATTTTACTAAAATCTTTTATGAAACACCTATAGAATCCAACATGTCCTAAGAAACTTCTAACGTCTCAGACATTAGTGGGTGGTGGCAGTCATGTCATTACTTCAATCTTTGCCTTGTCCACCTCAATTCCGGCTGCCGAAACCTTGTGTCCCAAGAAAATTCCGCTGTTAACCATAAAATGACATTTTCCCAGTTCAAAACCAGATTTTTCTATTCGCATTTAGCTAGTACCTTACAGAGGTTATCGAGACATGTTTTGAAGTTTGGACCATATACAGAGAATTCGTCCATGAAAACTTCCATAAAGTCCTCGATCATATCCGTGAATATCGACATCATGCATCTTTGGAAAGTTGCAGGGGCGTTAAAGAGTCCGAATGGCATCCTGCGATATGCGAATGTTCCATAGGTACAAGTAAATGTGGTATTTTCTTGATCGTCTGGATGAATGGGAATCTGGAAGAATCCGGAATACCCGTCGAGAAACCAATTGTATTCGTGGCTTGCAAGCCTTTCTAACATCTGATCGATAAAGGGTAAAGGGAAATAATCTTTTCGCGTGGCAGCATTCAGCTTCATGTGATCAATACTCATTATGTGTCCGGTGACAATTCTAGTAGTGATCAATTCATCTTTGTCATTCTTTCCCACGTTGATTCCTCCTTTCTTGGGACAACATGAACTGGATTGACCCAGTTGCTGTCTGAGAACGGATAAATAACACCTGCTTCTAGAGGGATCTTTGAAATCTCTCATCTCTAATAGTGCAGTCCAAAATGAAACTACCAGGATCAGGGAGTTGACTAGAGTTTTCCTTGAATAATTTCGCTCACTTTTTTGGATACCAACATCACGCAGTGTTCTGATTCATGGAATCCTCGTGATTCCACATCTTTCACGTATTGCTTAAGTGCAGAAGAGATGTGAATAACATCGCTTAGTGGCATCTCAATGTTTACTTTGTCAAACGCTTTCTTGCATATTCCTTTTTTCGAGCTGCTTCTTCTTCTGTTTAGCGTTTTTTGGAGGAAAATGGAGTTTCGATTGGTAGACCTTTGTCCTAACCAGTTCGGTTGGTTCTGGGTCAGAGTGTCGATCGATTCTTGGGTCTGAACGTCGATCGATTACAGGCTAGGAGTGTCGATCAATATCCGGTAAGGGGTGTCGATCGATGTCTCCTACGTTTGTGTTCTTTCTCTTAGGCTCAATAATTAATTCATCAAGGTCGTCATTTTGGTATAATATTTCAGTTTTAAGAGGGATTTCAGGATTTTTCTCATAAATTTTGAGCGGGATGGGATGCGATTTTTCTTTTTCATTTGTTGCGATTTTCTCGAATTCATCGATGGTGATGCTCTCTTTAATGCCAGGGGTGAATTGTCTACCACTTCATAAAGCTACAACATTACAATGGCTCCTGAGATTAGCGTTTGTTTTACCAGGTAAAAATCCGTCCTCTCGCCTGTAGACATAACGTTACTCGCCACTGGGTTATCGATGCTCTTAATGTGTTTACTAAAGATCAAGAAGAACAATCACAAAAGAAGACTATTAAGACTTATCGATTCTAGGTTAAATCAGCGAGAACAGAGGTCAAGATAAAACTCTAGCTCTTGCACCGAATTGTATGTGTTTGCGAATACCCTCTTAGGTCTTCTGTATTCTCCTTTTATACGACTTTTTCTTCCTTTTTCTCCTTAAGATAACAGAAGAAGAAAGAAGAAGAAAGCGTAGATGCTTAAAAAAGAAGGGTTTATATGATTTGCTTAAAAAAGCGTAGATGCTTAGAGCAGGATTAACCAGGGTCTCTTAAGGTGGGGTTCTTAGCTTTTCTAAGAGACGTATCTTAGCTTTTAACTAAGAAAACCTAAGAACCGTCTCTTAAATAAGAACCATAAGAGCCGTCTCTTAGCGGGAAATTTTTTTAAAAAAAAAAAAAAAATTAAAAAGACAAATTTTACGTTAAGAACCCCATCTTAAGAGACTCGGGTTAATCAAGGCCTTAGCCAGTGAGTTAACTTGTACTTCGATAACTCACAGATCTAAACTCACCGCGTCCCATCATTATGACACCATTCTTGTTTTATGTTTCAGTATTTTACTATTTTTATTCCAATTATTATTAGAACAAATGACATAAATCATTTTCAAATCATTTTGTCCTTTTTGCTAGAATGCCATATGAAGTAAATGCGTGGGTAGCTGACGATATAGGACTACTGTCTATGAGAAATTTCCGAGAATCACACTAAAACTTTTTAATGTAAATTAAACATACAGTAGTTACAATAATCAAAATGTTTCACTAAATAAAAATATTATATTTTTTTTTATTTGACTAATTTATATTTATGGTGCAGATTTGAGGAGTAGAATTTCAAAGGTAGGTTTAAAATTTTTTAAAATAATTAATATTTCAAATTTAAAATAATTAAAATAGTTTCATAAAAATTTGAATTTCAAAATAAAATTGAAAGTAAAATTTCAAATCAAAAATAATTAAAGTAGTTTCATAAAAATTTGAATTTCAAAATAAAATTGAAAGTAAAATTTCAAATCAAAAAAAAAATTAGAAAAAGGTACCTTTTCTATTATATATATACAAAGTAAAAATAGAAATATCATACATCTCTTTAATAAAATTTTTAGGTCATTTTTTCCTATGCACTCTTTCAATAAAAACACTTATAGTGGAGTATTCTAAAAGATTTTTCCTTTGTGTATTTCTCAGATATTTAATTTTATTTTAGTACTATAATTATTCTTATTTGAGTTGAAAATGTAATTGCGTCTTAATCATGATTAGTATTAAAAATATTACTTTAATTTAATTTTCCAAAATAATTGGAGTAAAATTCAGTTGTAGGGGTCGGGAAAAAAACAAATCGAACCCTACCGATCTAACCAAACTAAATTATATGTTTAAACCATTTGATTCAAGATTTTATCATCTCAAATAGTTGGGTTTGAAAACAAACCGAACCGAACCAAAAAAACAGAAGTATTTTTTAATTATATTAACTAAATATACTAATAAGATTAACATTTGATACATTTAATATTTAACTTGAACACTAAATATAATATACATTTTATTTTTAGATGAATAAAAAAAATATGAATCTCATACATTATCAACAAAACTAAAAAATAACTTATGATATTTATGTTAAGATTAAAAATAATAATATAAAATTATTAGATTGCATTATATATATTTTTTTGTCAACACCCATTTTCAAAGATCAAGTGGTGATCGAATTTGAGTCATTATAGAAAAACGCTCAGCATGGCCGTATATGATCTACATGGAAAAGGAGAACACCACTTCTCCCGCCTTCATTGCAAGAAAGCTTGCTTGCATATTTCTGGCCTTACGGATATGGGATATGCTGAACCTCGAAAAGAAATCTCGTAAAAAGTGAAAAGAAATTAGTTTGGAGAGAAACGCCGACCATTCGATAGGGCTAATGACAATATCCCCCAAATCAAGCAATCAACCTCTACATGAATCATGGTCACTAGTAACCCACTGAGGCAAGATATTTTCCAAAGAATTCCTTCCATCTACGTGGATAGCCGAAATAATATATTGGTATCCTCAGCTCAGCTCACAGTGAGCTCGGATCTTTCGTGAGTTAGCTCAGCTCAGCTCATTTATAATATGAGCTTTAATATGTAAACTCGAATTCAGATCATCTAGATCATGAGTTAAATGAGCTAACTCACGATCTAAATATTAATATATATATAATAAAATATTTAAATAATTTCTATAATATTATTCGAAACTTAAATATTAAAAATCCAATTTAAAAAATAAATATGATTAATATATCATTTATCATTTAAGAGGATTTGATTTTACATTTTAACTTTAAAAGATAAATACGATTAATATAGAAATTATATTTTTTCATAAGAAAAATAAAAGTTATCCAAAAAAATAATATATATATATATATATATATATATATATATATATATATATATTAAGTATAAAAATGATTAAGCTCATGAGCTGGCTCATGTTTATTATAACTCGTTCATATAACTCATGATCTAATTTAAGCTCGATTAATAAACTTATTTATTAAATGAGCCTAAAAATAGTGATCGTGCTCGTAAAAAAGTGAGTTGAGCTGAGCCAGCTCATGAGTTATAGCTCATTTTGACACCCCTAGATTTAAACATAATAAACACAAACAGAATCAAATTAAAGCAAACAAAACTAAACAAAAACCAAGCCAACCAAAACAAAAACTAAACTAAGTAATTTAGATTGACTTTAGTTAAAAAAAATTAAAATCAATGAACCAAACCAAACTCAAACCGAATCCTTAATTAACCGAAATGCCCACCATACTTAGCGGCATTAAAAACCAATGTTCAAGAAATTGTTATGCGGTAACTAGGCGCTTTATAGAGGACTAGCGAATAGGCGGATTATTCGGGGTCTAGGCGAATCCTAGACGTTAACGAATAATTAATATATTTAACATTTATATGAAGTATTTTTATTTTTTAAATAGAAATATAAAGTTATTATGATAAATATTAAATCGGACAAATTTGTGAATATAAGCTAATATTATTGTTTAAATTAACATATTTAGAGTAATTAGATTGATTTTAACTAGTTTTGAATAATTTAAGTCGGTTTGAATGATATAAATCAGATTTTAATAAAAAAATTTCTGATAAAATCGATATGATGCTTATGCAGGAGTCTAGGCACGCCTAGACCGATTTTTAGAAACTTGCGAAAAAATAGCGCTCAAAATGTGTTGTTAGCTTTTTATCGTCATTTTATATTTTTCAATTATTTCGCTAAAGTTATGTCGATTCACACTCTTTTTCTTCTGAAGTTTGTATATCGTTTTTGGTATTTTTTCGTTTGTAACACATAAAAAATTTGACATGATTAAGAATAAAGCATTAATCTTTATTTTAATAAATGTCTGCATATTTAATTTATTATTCATATAATTATTCAGAGATTCCTTATCATGTTGCTTGCATCATAGGATATCTTAGAATATTATTAACGGTTGAAATGGTATGAGTCTCTATAAAAATATAAATAAGTACTGATATTTTATTTTGTTTCATTATTTTTATTTATTTACAAGCTATTGAACTACTAATTAAATGGTAAGTTTTGTAGAATTTTCTCAAAGAAAATGTATACTCTATATGAAAGACTTTCATAGGCATGTACATTCGGGTCCTTGAGTCGGGTTCATGTCGGGTCTGGATCCTTCGGATCTTAGATATTTAGATTTAATAGGGTAATTAAAAAATTTCGATCCGAGTTCAATTCGGGTCGTATCGGATCCAGTTCGGTTTGGATCATAGATACTTGGATCCAATTGAGTAATAATAGTTTATCAGATCGGATTCTATTCGGTTCTTGTCTGGTCCAGCCCAAAAAAAAATTCCAAAATACAAAAATACCTGAAAATATTCAAAAACCAAAAATCTGAAATTTTACTCAAAATATGACCCGAAGATATGAAAAATACTCGAACTTTTATCTGGTTATCCAAATTATATTTTTTAAAATCAAATTTTTTACCGAAACTCAAAATCATATCCAAAAAATCTAAATCCGAAACTTAAAAAAAATACACATAATACCAGAAACAATATTGAAACTCCCGTATATACCTAATATATACTAGAGATTTCGGGTATTTTAGGTACCTCATCGGGTCTCGGATTTTGGTCGGGTCGGATCTAAGACCCATGGATCCTCCACAACAAAACCCAATAGGGTATAAAGATCGGTTTGGTTCCTACCCAAACCAAAAAAATTTCGTGTCGGTTTTGAGTCGAGTCTTTGGGTCGGGTAAAATGCCCAGGCCTAGACTCTCATGTTCTCTTTCCTTTTTATAATTATTTTATTTATTTTAAAAATTAAATATCATGTGAAAATCCCATTAATACTGATGTTTTTAGAATATAGAGAATTACATTAACATGCATGCAAGTAGTGTCACATAAATGCCACCAAAAGGCATAGAGAAACATTCACATTTTAACTAATATATCAAATGGTCAATATTATAATCATATATGAGGTCAATGGGTTCCTGAATATATGAGGTCAAGTAGTTGTGGCAGTTTTAGTTTTTGCTTCCTGAATATTCATAAAAGTTGAACAAAAAGATGAAAGAATATAAAAATAAATAGTTGATAAGCGGTACAGCAGTGATTTTCCCAATAGTGTAGGCAAAAAGATGATTTTTTTTTATAGTTCTAGTAAAATTTGGATATTAGTCGACACACCAATTATCTTCATTCCAGTACACGTGGAAACAATGCCTCCTCACCAAGTTCAACATGTCAGAAACATAGATTGGATATAAGGACTTTAAAGATTAAACATGTTAACATTTACATGCAATTTTTTTTCTTGGGTCAAATTTTACATGCAAATTTTAAAGCACTGCAAAGAACAATGGTATGGTACCTCATATAGACAACTCTAAACAGGTACACCAGCTCTCTCTCCTTCAACTTTATATAGAGTGGAAGACACAAAAGCTTCTGAAGGATTTTCAATTGACTACTTATTCGAGTTATTTTAAGGAATAGAAGCAAACAAAGGCTTTAGAGTGCAGCACCAAACCAAACAATCTTGAGTTAAAAAACAGTACTTCTTAGATCATTTTAAAGGATATTCAGGTGTTTTGTTTGTGTACCTTGATTTTTCGCCTGAAATTTTGCTTGCTCTTCTTCTTCATGTGTATAGGAAACTTGGCATGTTGATCCTTTCAAGTACAACTAACAATAATCCTATCAAGTGGAGATTGAAAATTACCAATCCCAAATTGCTGCTCATAAAAAAGCATAGTCTAATCAATAATTCATATTTATTTTAACAAAGAACACAACTTCGTTTTATATTGTTAATGATTCATTAGATGAAGGTTCACAGAACTGAACATAGGTTATAACTACATGTATGTTGGCTTCACTAAAGGCTCGTCGCATCCTAGAAAGAGAACCAAAATCCAACTGAGCAAGATCAGGGTAATTTATGAATCACAACAGCCTATTGCTGTGTATGCGACTAATCCATAGAGCGAAAGTTTGCTGAGCTTACCCTCTTCTTTATGTCTAAAAAACCATACCTGCAGTCAGAGCCGTGCGAATCTTTATAGCTACTATAAGTAATAAAAAAATCATAAAAAATTCCATTATAATTAATAATACCTATTACTACAGATTATAAATTAAATTAAAAACAAAATATTAATTACAAACAATATTATTTTATTTTTACAAATCAATTTTTTAAATAGATTCATAGATGCAATAATTAAATCAGCCAATGTTTTTATGCAATACTCAAACAAATGGTTCAATTTTATATGTTTTAGCATAAAACATATTTCGAAAGCAGCCCTAACTATTTTCTATTATCAAAGTTCACCTCTTTGCACAGGAGCACAATAAGGGGTCTAGCAATTTTACTAAAATCTTTTATGAATCACCTATAGAATCCAACATGTCCTAAGAAACTTCTAACGTCTCTAACATTAGTGGGTGGTGGCAGTCCTGTCATTACTTCAATCTTTGCCTTGTCCACCTCAATTCCGGCTGCCGAAACCTTGTGTCCCAAGACAATTCCGCTGTTAACCATAAAATGACATTTTCCCAGTTCAAAACCAGATTTTTCTCTTCGCATTTAGCTAGTACCTTACAGAGGTTATCGAGACATGTTTTGAAGTTTGGACCATATACAGAGAATTCGTCCATGAAAACTTCCATAAAGTCCTCGATCATATCGGTGAATATCGACATCATGCATCTTTGGAAAGTCGTAGGGGCGTTAAAGAGTCTGAATGGCATCCTGCGATATGCAAATGTTCCATAGGTACAAGTAAATGTTGTCTTTTCTTGATCGTCTGGATGAATGGGAATCTGGAAGAATCCGGATAACCCGTCGAGAAACCAATTGTATTCGTGGCTTGCAAGCCTTTCTAACATCTGATCGATAAAGGGTAAAGGGAAATAATCTTTTCGCGTGGCAGCATTCAGCTTCATGTGATCAATACTCATTATGTGTCCGGTGACAGTTCTAGTAGTGATCAATTCATCTTTGTCATTCTTTCCCACGGTGAGTCCTCCTTTCTTGGGACAACATGAACTGGACTGACCCAGTTGCTGTCTGAGAACGGATAAATAACACCTGCTTCTAGAGGATCTTTGAAATCTCTCATCTCTAATAGTGCAGTCCAAAATGAAACTACCAGGATCAGGGAGTTGACTAGAGTTTTCCTTAAATAATTTCGCTCACTTTTTTGGATACCAACATCACGCAGTGTTCTGATTCATGGAATCCTCGTGATTCCACATCTTTCACGTATTGCTTAATTGCAGAAGAGATGTGAATAACATCGCTTAGTGGCATCTCAATGTTTACTTTGTCAAACGCTTTCTTGCATATTGTTTTTTTCCTGCTGTTGCTTCTTCTGTTTAGCGTTTTTTGGAGGAAAATGGGGTTTTGATTGGTAGACCTTTGTCCTAACCAGTTCGGTTGGTTCTGGGTCAGAGTGTCGATCGATTCTTGGGTCAGAACGTCGATCGATTACAGGCTCGGAGTGTCGATCAATATCCGGTAAGGGGTGTCGATCGATGTCTCCTACGTTTGTGTTCTTTCCCTTAGGCTCAATAATTAATTCCTCAAGGTCGTCATTTTGGTCTAATATTTCAGTTTCAAGAGGGATTTCAGGATCTTTCTCATAAATTTTGAGCGGGATGGGATGCGGTTTTTTTTTTTCATTTGTTGTGATTTTCTCGAATTCATCGATGGTGATGTTCTCTTTAATGCCAGGGGTGAATTGTCTACCACTTCGTAAAGCTACAACATTACAATGGCTCCTGGGATTAGCGTTTGTTTTACCAAGTAAGAATCTGTCCTCTCGCATGTGGACATAACGTTACTCGCCACTTGGTTATCGATTCTCTTAATGTGTTCGCTCAGAGTTTCAAACTTTTTTGTCATCTCTGAGTATATAAGATCTAATTTCTCATTGAGGTCGGCGGTTATTTTACGGTTTCCTGTGAAGACCTGATTCATTCTCGACTTTGGACTTCTTTCGTGTCAGTTCATAGTATTATCGTAGCTGCTTGGGAAATTTCAAGTGCTTTCCCTAAATCGTTGATCGTTCAGGTTCATCACATCAGAGAAATCAACTCGTTTTTCGAAGACGGAAGAAACGGCATCGGCCTCACCATAATGTTGAGACAAGCCATGTCCGTCCAGAAGGGTCGTAACTGCTACCAGAGTTTTTCTAAATCGGATTGAGTGCTTCTCCTCCGCGAACATTGGTGGTTCCTTCCTTCTGGTGTCTCTCTTTTTGAAATCTCTACCTAAAGCTATGTTTTCTGTTAGTCTTTTAGCACTTGCAATGATTCAGGTGTCGAAGTTCCCCTCACTGGTTGTATCAAGGATGGTTTGATAGTCTAGGTTTAGTCCTCTATAGAAAGTGTTGATGAGTTGGGGTTCTGAGAATCCATGGTGCGGGCACAAAATTTGGTAGCTCTTGAACCTCGTCTAGGAGTTAGGATTTGCGGCTACCTTGAATGAATGTGGATATGTCTCTCCTTGCTTCCCAATATCTCTCCTCGTCAAAGAAGTGATTGATGAAAGCGCTTCTAACTTCTTCGCAACAAGTCAGGGATCGTGGTGGTAGGGTTCAGCCACCTCCTAGCGTCACCTTCTAGGGAGAAAGGAAATTTTTTGCAGCGATTGAAATCTTTATTC
Organism: Moricandia moricandioides; assembly: GCA_905132885.1. NCBI lineage: Eukaryota > Viridiplantae > Streptophyta > Magnoliopsida > Brassicales > Brassicaceae > Moricandia > Moricandia moricandioides. The sequence continues at coordinate 27,826 of CAJHQQ010003629.1, forward strand.
ACCATGGCATCTCAATGTGATCGTTCAATTGTTTGGTAGGAAAACCACTGAAATGGTTTTTGCGCGCCATGATTAGGAAGTCGATATCAAGATCAGAGCTTCCTGAATGGTTATCGGATTATCAAATTGCGGACCTATTGGAATAGGTCCTGCTGGGGTTTAGGTATTCGAGCATTGGAAATTCATGATTTATCTCATTCTTTGGAGATTTAGTGCTTTGATTGGGGATTGCAGCCCCCTTAAAATTTATTAGTTGGCTTGCTTCGTTGCTTTTATTGTTCATTGGTTCTATCAAGACTACTTTCTTATTATCAGAATCAGAAAAGGCGTACTTACCTGCTTCTGTGTGATCGGTATCGATTGATGGCATTGGAAGGGTTTCGCTCGACAGTAGTGGACCATCGTCGATCGATTCCAGAAGATCTCCGTCGATCGATGATTGTTTTCCTGAATCCATATTCTCTCCATTTAGTACCTGCATCATGAGGTTTAGGGAAAGAATAATTTAGCAGACAGTAAAGTAAAATTTAGACGATATTCTAAACGAAATCTAATGGCAATAAGAAAGAGTCCCGTCAACGGCGCCAAATTTGATATGGGATTTTTATTTCACTTTCAAATTAACCTTATTTCCCACTTTTTTTCTCTCAAACGATGTTCAGTGTAGTACTTAAGGATCTAATCCACATAGACTGTAGGATTGCACAATAGACTTATTGTTTTCGAATTAAAGCTAGATGAATTATAATAATAACAATAAAAGCGATTTCAAGATTGAATTGGTTAGTGAAGATCAATTAAGAGATTGGACTTAGGGGAAATTCTTAGGTAAGAATAGATACTACATATTAATAGATAGCTAGGGTTTTATTAAGCACAGTTCTCGAACTCAAACCTTAGGGTTTCAGAGATCGCTCTCGCACATCTCAATTGAGTATCGATTAATGCCCACCAGGTGGTGTCCATCGATGCTCATTTAAACAATATTGTTTCACGGTTTGATGAGTTCTCTAAACTTCCAATTGTTACCGGTTATTTAGATTGTTTAAGATAGATTCCAGGTTATAACCAAAACTCTCGCTTGCGCTATAGAACCCTAATTTCTAAGGTCTAGGTGATCAAGTTCAACTTAGCATTGAGAGTAACTTAAACAAAGAACCAAGAGGATTACCCTAACAATTCAACAAAAACAGCAATACATTATTACCATTAAATAATCCTAAATCTAACAGTGAACTACTCAGACATAGCAATAAAGAACATGAATAAATTATGAATAAATTGCATAGAATAAACTGAGTAAAAAAAATAGGAGTTGGAGATTTTATCTGTAATGATGATCAGATCTTTCTTTCTAATAGATGTAGCAATATGTTCCATCTCTTAATTCTCAAATTTTTGTGTAACTTAGAAGACAACTCTTTCTTAGGTACTCTAGGCTTATGTCAAAACTAAGATAGAAAACCTTAATAAATAGTCTAAATTTCAGTCAGGGACTTATCTTGCAAATAATAAAACTTCTGGGTAAAACTAGTAATTTCTCAAGCCTTTACCAATCTTGTAGTCGACTTGGCTGTCAATCGACGCACAGTGTGTGACGTTGATCGATGGTTCACTCATAAATTTGGATCCGACTCTGAGTTTCTGCTGAGCATCCTAAATGCTCCAAAATAGTCCAAAAGCTCTAATTGTTTCCAATGAGTACATGGACCTGTAAATACTCTAAAACGGTACCAAATGCATATAAAAGATTCTAAAATACTCTATATATCATAGGTAAAAAAAATTCATGGTATATCAATCACTGCCACTTTGGTGTGGTCTAATCTTGCATGTGTTGTCTGTCTTCATGGAGTTTGTTGTGGCTTCCATCTAGTCCACTCTTCTTCCGTTCATGGCTTCTTCTCATCTTCCGAATTGGGTGGCTTCACCCCTAGTTGTTCGTTCAGATCTCGTGGAGATTTGTTGTTGATGTGACTTCATACCTAGGCTTTCAATGGTCCCCTTTTATCCAGCCACTTTCAAGAGTGTTTGACTGAATTTTTGTTTTGAATTTTACTTGCGAGTTTATGAATCTCTTGTTACTTGGTTGAGATGTCTCATCATTGTTCTAGGAAGAGGTGGTTTATCGGTGGTCTGCCCGAGGGCCTTCCCGTTAAGCAGTTGTCATAGATTCTCTATAAGATAGTCATCCCAGTAATATTTAGACTTGTTTTGGTGGTTTGGAAGTTTAGTTACTTGTTTTAAGGTTGTAACCTGCATCTTTCTTGAACGTTGTCTTGCTGTGGGTTCTAGTGTTCGGGGATATCTCGGTTTCCCGCTATCTTTAACCATGAAGAGTACTTTCATCCGTTAGTATTGTATCGATCTCATTTTTTTCTTAATAAAATCTATTGACAAAAAAAAAGAAGAAGAAAGAATCTCACACTTTTCTTCCATTTTTAATAATTTAATATATTTAAAAACAATATATCATGTGAAATCTCATTAATATTGATGTTTTCAAAATACGACGAGTTACATGCATGCATGTGTCACATAAATGCCATCAAAGGCAAAATGTAGAGCAAACTTAAAATATAATCAACTAATATATCAAATGTCATCATATATGAGGTCAACTAAATTTTATAATTTTCATCTGATGGCAGCCTCTAAAGTTGTTTGAATCTTGATAAAGCATGCATATCAAACAAGTTGGGACTACATCACTAAAGTTGATCCAGATATCAACTGGCATATAATTTTGAAAAAAACAAAGACGACTAAAATTAATTACTAATGTTTTTTAGAATACAAAGAGTTACATCACTACATGCATTGCAATAATGTCATATTAATGCCGCCAAAAGGTAAAAGGTAGAGCAAACTTTACCTATAGTTAACTAAATATATCAAATGATCAATATTTAAATCATATATATGAGGTCAAGGTAGTTTATAATTTTCATCTGATGGCAGTCTCTAAAGTTGTTCAAACCTTGATAAAACATGCATATCACACAGCCTGGGACTACACCACTAAAATTTATCCAGATATCAACTGGTATATAATTTTGAAAAAAAGTAAGAAAACTAAAACTAATTCAAATCTTAATTATTCATAATGTAAAAGGACATTATTACTCATATAGTCATACACATGATAATTAATAGTCCTCACATAGTCACTTTCTGGCTTTCGCTTTCTCTCACTATATATATATATGCGTACTCCATGGTATTATTAACTTGCACAACATTTTTCTTTTTTGAAAAAAGGGCTTACTTGCAGGACAAAAACTCAAAAAAGGATTATCAATGTCGTTGATGGTGAAGAATAATCCAGACGAGAAAACCAAGATGGAGAAAGAATATCCCCAAGAGTTAATTCACAGAAGAGCTCAATTTCTAATTCAGAAGGTTCTTGAACGAGAAGACCACAAGACAAGACAGCAGCAACTGAAGAAGAGATCATCTGGACCGTTGATTATGATCAGAGTGGTTGGGATAAGAATGAGAATCGGTAAGAAACTAAGGAAGATGATGAAGAATAACAGTTGTGTTTGTAGCAATCTTATCTCTCGTTTCCTCAAACGATTCTTGTCATCATGTTGTTCTTCTTCATCTCGCACTATCTCTGATCTTCCTCCTCTATTCACTCTTAAGTTTGATAATTCTGAATTGTGTTTGTTTTAATACTTTGTAATTTGATATACGTCAAATAAAAAGCTATATATCTGTCCTGGAAAAACAAAACAGCTATATAGATATATCAAATTGGAATTCGATATTGATAAAGATGCAGAGTTAATTAAAATATTAGCAGAATTAGTAAAATTAGTTTTACTGTCACTACCCTCTAACTTTGCCAACATGTTATTTGATTTAATTATAACTAAAACTTGACCCGCACGAATATTTATTATATAAATTCTAGTATTATTAACATTTATCATATTGTATAATTATTTAATACAAACTTGTAAACATAATAATTTTATATTGACTATTTTATTTTATTTTTAAATCATCATCTATATCATTTACTTTTTATAATATAATTGTCGTATTAATTTTATTGGACTATTATTATAATAAAATGGTAAAATAATATATTTACATATATGAATTGAATATTTATATGGCTTTTATCTTTTTAGTTATACTAATAAATAATGAAAATATTAGTTTTTGTCCATATTTTACAAATTATAAATTTGTAGTATGATTTATGTTTAAATTTGTACCTATGGTTTGTTTGAATTATTTTCCTAATGAAATAATATTGGATCTTCAAGAAATTATTGGCCGTATTATGGAAAGTATTTTTAATTCTAATAATTTTGATACATAAGAGATAAAATTTATATAAATTATCATTTTAAACTTTAGATTGTTCCTAAAATTGAAGTTTGTTTTGGAAGGTTAGATATGTTCATCATTTTGTCAATAAATAATATTAATATGAATCTCAAAATTATTTACAATTACTTTAGCTTTTAATCCATGTTATAAAGCATTTATTTATTTTTATAATTTTTAATTAAGTATATTGTAAACTTAAATAAATAGTAAATCGTAAAGGCATGATTTTTAAAAAGCTTTATTTATTATTTATTATTTAATAGGATACAATCTTTATTCTTAATAAACATAAATAAAATGATAGTGTATATTATTATTTCATTTGTTAAAATTTATTAGGTAAGATATTTTAATTATTAGAAACTTATTAAATATGCATATTTAAAAAATACTAAATATATATATTCTAACTATATAAAAAAGCATCAAAAGAATAAATGCTTAAACATAGGCTTGGTTATTACTTCAATGACATTAAGATGTAAATAAATTGTAATCTGAATGCTTAAACATAGGCTTAGTTATTACTTTAATAGCATTAAAATGTAAATAAATTATAATTTGAAGGGTTAGTTTATAAGTGTACTTCAGTTTTAATAATATAGGTGAGGGTTCCTTTGATTTCATGTTTTTACAGTGTTGATTATTTAATGTTTTAGATACACATGTATATTAAACAAGTATTTGATTTGGTGAAAACATGCGACGCATGACATGCATATAATATATTTAGGCTTGGATTAGGCTAAAAGCTGACGGAAAAGTTAGGAAAATATGGTCTATAAATAAATGATGTTTAAATCAACACATAATTATACAAAGTACCTCTCCAAAATTTGATATATTAGCTCTTTAGAAATTGAGAAAGTGATACATCAATAAACGAAAAAACCACAACAACCAATAAATACATTTCGTCTGTATACATTATAATACACATAAGCATCTAATGATTTTTTATTAAATTTGTTATAATCACGACTAAAAAGAATAAAAAGGATTTTTCAAGGTTTTGAAAAATAGTAGAAAGGTCTGGATAATTTTAAAATAATTCAAAATTGAATTAGATTTAGTAATATAACTTCAGTTTTCTTTTTTTCAAAAAAATGTGATTACGAAATATTAAAAAAAACAAAACTCAAAACGATAGGATTTTTCGTCCCCGTCGTTCTTGTCATTTCTAACTCCTTTATGTTCTTGCTTTTGAGGGAACTTAGAGCAGCTAGCAATATCTTTTCTCCATTTTATTTGCACCCAGGCTCGCGATAGCACGTCTTCCATGGTCTGGTATTGGTATTTGGTAAGCACTTTGTATAGATCTCCGTGAGGTAGCAGTCCCCTCTTGAAGGCAAAGATCGCAGTTGAGGCATTGCACCCTGGGATGGCTACATTTTCTTGGTTGAAGCGTGTAATAACTACGCAGAGGCTCAGCTCAGTGCTGGAGGACTTCGTAGAGATCATCATTCGTCTTCTCTAGACTCCTGCTACTTGTGATTTTCTCTATGAACTTATCAGTCAAAGTGGCGAAGGAGTGTACTGAGCTGTTAGGTAGATGGATGTACCAATGTAGGACAAGCTCCGCTAAGGTCTAACCAAAGCCCTTTCACATGGTGGCTTCCCTCAGCTCTTTTGGGATTGCTACAATGAGCATCCACTGCTTATATTAGGCCATATGATTATCCAGATCGTGGGTATCGTCGTACATCTTCATGTTGTGGAAGGAGAACTTTCTCGGCATATCTACAAATGCGATCTCCTCTGCAAAGGGAGTGTCAGCTTACGAGTTGGGGTCGCTTCCTCGGATCAGAGGAGGTACTCTCGAAAGTCTTTTCACCATGGAAGGGATGGCGTCAAACTACTAAGAGAATGCACACTCGAGGTAGGCGGTTACAGAGCATTTTTCTGCCGTCACTCCTTCTGGTGTCTCGTCATCGGTTTCCATCTCTGAATTGTCGTCTTCCATGAATTCGGCTGGCTTTTTATCGCAGCATCAGCGCTCGCAGTGGTATCTTCGTTCGATGGTGGAGTATGTGGGATTCATAACCTTTTTCTGATGGAGTTTCCAGAGTTTGCATCAGCCGGACTCGAGTTCGGAACCGACAGCGCATGTTGCTCGTGGTGTGAAGAGTTTGATATTCTTCTCGGAGAACTACGTTCTCGGCTTCGAGCTGCCAAAGTTTCTCTCCGCTTTTCTCCAGGATCTTGGAAAGTTCATATAGTGTGTTCCTCACGGCTTGAACTTATAAGAGAATTTTTGGGTTCTGCATCCGCGTCGCGGGCTTTATGCAGCTGGTGACTTGACTCGGTAGAGTATCGATTCGAGATTGCAGCTCATTTCAGCCGGGATGGCTCGTAGCCCCTCGTCTCGTTCACTTTCTGTTATCATCATATAGCTTAGATTACCTCCCTCCTTCTAGCGCCAAACTGTTAGGGTATTTTTAGGTGGGATCTTTGTAGTTACTGTGGAACAATAAGTAAACGATATGAATGCAAGAATTGAGACTAGAAGAGATGTTTAATTGATTCTTTGCTGGATTATGAAGGTCGGCGTTCTGCTCAGGAGCTGGAGTAATTCCTTACTGGATTATTTTTCCAGACACTTTGTACCATGTCATTTTGCCTAATGGTAGGTACAATACTTGGATCCATCGAAACTTGAGGTGCTGACCATTAGGAAGTTATTTTTGAGGATTTTATCCGTCTTCCTTATTTTTCCAAACATTTCATGGCCTGTCAGGTGCAATGGCAACCGAGTCAATTTGCTCGTTTCAGCGACGGAGTAGAAAACGTTCTTGTTTTTGTCTGGCTATTTTTAAGAATGTTGTCTTGTCTTGATATGTATTTACCGGCTTCGTTTCTTATTGCATCATCGCAGTGTGTTTGAGAAGAAAGGCTTGTATATCCTCCTCCATCGTGATGAAGCTGTTGGTGCGATGAAGGGTAAGGTTACATCTTTGTTCATATAAAGATCATCGCGCAATTTCGAGTTGTACCCATAGTGATTTGCACAAAGCTTCTACTGATGTATCTTATGGAACATGTACGCATGAAACAAGACTTTTGAACTTCTCCATGAACTCTCTGAGTCCTTCCGGACCTTGGGAAAATTTTCCAGAGATCGGATACTGAAACTCCATGTCGGTTAAACATTATGTAATGTTTCAAAAATCTGGTGGATGAATCGTGGAAGTTGTCGATTGAGTTTGCGCTTAACCTAGAGAACCAGGTGAGAGAAGGTCCCTCGAGGATTTCTACGAACAACTGACATATCCTGCATCCTTCTCCTCGCCGGTAAAGTGTTCTCATATCATGGCTATGTTGAATGTGATTACGTGATTGGTACGATCGGAGTCGCATGACAATGAAGGGATGCTAACTTATTGGTCTGTCGGATCTTAATATCGGTGATATTTTTAGTGAAAGTAGTACTTTGGGTTGTGGTGAATACACGTTCAATTTCATGTACTGAACTCATCACTTTTTGGATTTTGAGTTAAAGTATTGCATCGAGCTCCGAAGCTCCACAATCTGCTGAGTTGTTGCTTGATCGCCGAAGAGTTATCTTCTCGTTGTCTCAGGATTGTTGTCATCAGCGGTTGCGGGCGTGCTGAAAGCGGTAATCTCGGCAAGATGATCGTTGGTTATTTTGTTAGCTTTGTCCTTCTTAGCCATATGATCCATGGTGCTTTTCATCATATCCATCATGTCTGGGACATCAGCAGTTGGTGAATTTCCATCCGTGCAAGTGACGTTGCATGCCATGTCGATCTTTTATTGGCGTTACTTTCTAATTCCCCACAGACAGCGTCCATTGTTTAATCTGAATTCGACAAGTATTGAAGATATGCACGAATTCGAAAGTGGTCTATTTGAAAGATGCTTTACTAAAGATCAAGAACAAAGATTACAAAAGAAGACGATTAAGACTTATCGATTCTAGGTTAAATCAGCGAGAACAGAGATCAAGAGAAAACTCTAGCTCTTGCACGAATACCCTCTTAGGTCTTCTGTATTCTCCTGTTATACGACTTTTTCTTCCTTTTCTCTGTGTCAACCTAACTTATCTACAGACTCTAGTTAGTTGGGCCGACATCATTTGTTCTTAGGCCAAGTTCTGTCTATTCAGCGGGTCTTGTCCAATGGGATATTCTTAGGCCAAGTTCTGTCTATTCAGCGGGTCTTGTCCAATGGGATATATTTTTTCTCTAGTAATATCTTATCCTAAACACACTCTAACCTAGGTGACACAAATCACCATTATTTCTCTAAATCTTCTTCTTGTAATCTAGAGACTAAATTTGTAAAACTTAGGTTATAGTAAAAGAAGAAGAAGAAGAAGAAGAAGAACTACTGTCTATGAGAAATTTCCGAGAATCACACTAAATTTTTTTAATGTAACTTAAATATATATAGTAGTTACAATAATCATAATGTTTCACTAAATAAAAAAAAATATTTTTAGAGTTGATTAATTAATATCAAATTTAAAATAATTAAATTAGTTTCATAAAAAATTGAATTTCAAAATAAAATTGAAAGTAAAATTTCAAATTAAAAAAAAAATATTTTCAAAAAGGTACTTTTTCTATTATATATATATATATATATATATATATATATATATATAAAGTAAAAATAGAAATATTTTACATCTCTTTAATGAAAACTTTTAGGTCACTTTTTCCTATGCTTTCTTTCAATAAAAACACTTATATTAGAGTATTTTAAAAGAATTTTCCTTTGTGTATTTCTCAGATATTTGATTTTATTTTAGTACTATAATTATTGTTATTTGAGTTGAAAATGTAATTGCATCTTAATCATGATTAGTATTATAAATATTACTTCAATTTAATATTTCAAACTAATTGGAGTAAAATTCAGTGGTAGGGGTGGGCGGAAAAAACAAATCGAACCCTACCGATCTAACCAAACTAAAGTATATGTTTAAACCATTTGATTCAAGATTTTATAATCTCAAATATTTTGGTTTGAAAACAAACCGAACCGAACCGAAAAAACAGAAGTATTTTAATTATATTAATTAAATATACTAATAAGACTAACATTTGATATATTTAATATTTAACTATAACATTAAATATAATTTTATACATTTTATTTTTAGATGAAAAAAATGAATCTCATACATTATCAACAAAACTAAAAAATAACTTATGATATTTATGTTAAGATTGAAAATAATATTATAAAATTATTAGATTGCATTTTATATATTTTTTTGTGAACACCCATTTTCAAAGATCAAGTGGTGATCGAATTTGAGTCATTTTGAAAAAACTTTCGGCGTGACCGTATATGATCTACATGGAAAAGGAAAACACCACTTCTCCCGCCTTCATTGCAAGAAAGCTTGCTTTCATATTTCTGGCCTTACGATATGGGATATTCTGAACCTCGAAAAGAAATCTCGTAAAAATTGAAATGAAATTAGTTTGGAGAGAAACGCCGACCATTCGATAGGGCTAATGACAATATCCCCCAAATCAAGCAATCAACCAAGATATTTCCCAAAGAAATCCTTCCATCTACGTGGATAGCCCAAATACTATGTTGACATCCTTGAGTTTCAAAATGTTCCACCCTCATTTGATTCCTATAGGTCCATCGAAGTCCACTGACCATGAAGCGTTAATTTGCCATGTCAAAGTACGGATGTCTACATGGGAAAGCTTTTTATACACTTGAGATAATGCTGGACTTTACAATTAAATATTTAAAATTATTTAGTGTTAAATGATATTTGTTTATATTTTTATAAATTATATTTCTGTACCTAAACTATAAAAACATAAAAATTTAATTGGATTAAGCAGAATAAACACAAACAAAATCAAATTAAAGCAAACTAAGCTAAACAAAAAACAAAACACAAACTAAACTAAGTAATTTAGATTGACTTTAGTTAAAAAAAAATTAAAGCCAATGAACCAAACCAAACTCAAACCGAATTCTTAATTAACCGAAATGCCTACCCTACTTAGCGGCATTAAAAACCAATGTTCAAGAAATTGTTATGCGGTAACTAGGAAATTTATAGAGGACTAGCAAATAGGTTGACTACTCGGGGTCTAGGCGAATCCTAGACGTTAACGAATTATTAATTTCTTATATATATATATATATATATATAATTTATATGAAGTATTTTTATTTTTTAAAATAGAAATATAAAGTTATTGTGATAAATATCAAATCAGACAAATTTGCGGATCTATGCTACCATTATTGCTTAAATTAACATATTTAGACTAATTAGATTGATTTTAACTGGTTTTGAATAATTTAAGTTGGTTTGAATCGTATAAATCAATATAAATCAGATTTTAATAAAATTATTTTGGATAGAATCGATTTGATGCTTAGCAGGAGTCTAGGCGCCGCCTAGACCGATTTTTAGAAACTTGCGAAAAAAATAGCGCTCAAAATGTGTTGTTAGCTTTTTATCGGCATTTTATATTTTTCAATTATTTCGCTAAAGTTATGGCGATTCACACTCTTTTTCTTCTAAAGTTTGTATATCGTTTTTGGTATTTTTTCGTTTGTAATAAATAAAAATTTTGACATGATTAAGAATAAAGCATTAACTCTTTATTTTAATAAATGTCTGCATATTTAATTTATTATTGATATAATTATTCAGAGATTCCTTATCATGTTGCTTGAATCATAGGATATCTTAGAATATTATTAATGGTTGAAATGGTATGAGTCTCTATAAAAACATAAAATAAGTACTGATATTTTATCTTGTTTCATTATTTTCATTTATTTACAAGCTATTAAACTACTAATTAAATGGTAAGTTTTGTTGGATTTTCTCAAGAAAATGTATACTCTATATGAAAGACTTTCATAGGCATGTACATTCGGCTCCTTGATTCGGGTTCATGTCGGGTCTGGATCCTTCGGATCTTAGATATTTAGATTCGATATGGTAATTAGAATTTTTCGGCTTGAGTTCAATTCGGGTCATATCGGATCCGGGTCGGTTTGGATCATAGATACTTGGACCCAATAGAGTAATAATAGTTTATCGGATCGGATTCTATTCGGTTTTTGTCTGGTCCGGCCCAAAAAAAATATCCATAATACAAAAATATCTGAAAATATTTAAAAACCAAAAAATCAAAAATTTTACTCAAAATATGACCCGAAGATATGAAAAATACTCGAACTTTTATCTGACAATCCAAATTATATTTTTTAAAAATCTAAATTTTTACCGAAACCCAAAATCATATCCAAAAAATCTAAATCCGAAACTTAAAAAAAAAATACACATAATACCAAAAAATATTGAAACTCCCATATATACCTAATATATACTAGAGGTTTCGGGTATTTTAGGTACCCTATCGGGTCTCGGATTTGGGTCGGTCGGATCTAAGACCCATGAATCCTCCACAACAAAACCCAATAGGGTAAAAAGATCGGTTTGGTTCCTACCCGAACCAAAAAAATTCGTGTCGGTTTCGAGTCGAGTCTTTGGGTCGGGGTAAAATGCTCAGGCCTAGACTCTCATGTCCTCTTTCCTTTTTATAGTTATTTTATTTATTTTTAAAATTAAAGATCATGTGAAAATCCCATTAATACTGATGTTTTTAGAATATAGAGAGTTACATTAACATGCATGCAAGTAGTGTCACATAAATGCCACCAAAAGGCATGAGGTAGAGAAAGATTAACATTTTAACTAATATATCAAATGGTCAATATTATAATCATATATGAGGTCAAAGCTAAATTTATAATTTTTCATCTGATGGTAGCCTTTAAAGTTGTTTCAATAGATGTCAAACAAAAAGTTGTTTCAATCTTGATAAAACATGCATATCAACTGGCATATATTTTTGAAAAAAAATTTACAGACCGAAATTTAGATCATAACTAATTATCATATATGCACAATATTTCTCATATAGTCATACACATAATAATTAATAATCCCCACATGGTCTCTTTCTCGCTTTCGCCTTCTCCTCAAGAGTTAACTCCCAGAAGAGCTCAATTTCTAATTCAAAAGGTTCTAACACGAGCAGATCACAAGACAAGACATCAGCAACAAAGGAAGATATCATCTGCATATCTGATTATGATCCTGGCTCGGATAGGAATGAGAATTGGTAAGAAACTTAGGTCATTTTTAACCCTAGAACCCCATTTGGGTTTCTTTTTTTTCCTGATTTTAAAAAAAAGTTAAAAAAGTTAAAAAATTAAAAACGAACCAATTACGGACCGCTGT
>CAJHQQ010003630.1:0-40410 GCA_905132885.1 Moricandia moricandioides
AAAAGCTTGGATCCAAATTCCAACTTTGTCGATCAAGACCATTTTACCCTTTCAGATGGGTTACTACAGCGTAGGTACCACTAAGAAAAATAATACATTACACAAATTCAGTTGTATGTGGTTTACTATGTATGAATTAGACTCACATCTTATTTTCCATTTAAGTTTTCTAAGTAGTTGTACGACAACATATACCTAAGATAATGATCGATTCTTAACATGTAAATTCAATGGAGTAGACACACTCAGATGATTATGTATTCACTTAAAATTGATAAGAGGAGCTTAAATTTAATTTTTAACGTACTTCCTTTACTTTTTACGATTTTAGGATATGTTTGAGGTATGGCTGAGTTATATAAAGCGATAAGGCTGAGTTATATAAAGTGCTAAGGCTGAGTTATCAAACCAATACGGCTGAGATATATAAACATTTTCTAATTTTAGGGTATGTTTGAGGTTTGGCTGAGTTACAAATCTACGATATGTCTGAGACATATAAAAGATGAAGCTGAGTTATATACACATACCATAATTTAAGCTAAATACAAAATAAAAAGTTCAACCGTTAAACATATTGTTCCTGATCCCTATTTCCTACTTCATAGAAGATCTTTGCTGCCATCTTGACCCATAAACCTTGAATATTTGTATCGTTTATCCCATCAAAAGTTACACCAAGCACTAGACATTCAACAAACTTCAATGAATACACCCCACAATCACTAATTTGGACGTTTTGTGGAATGTATTTGCCTCTCCTCATTCGGAATGCAAACTGCTTATTGCTAGGTTTTCGGAGATTGGCAGGAATAACATCATTCAACAACGCAGGGAACATTTGCGTAAGTTGCTTAAATTCATTGACTGCTCACTTTCGGGTGTTACCTGTCTAATGATTGGATAGTAACAATCAATCTTCTCCTTCAGCAGATCCACGTGAAACGCCACCCAATGATCACCTTTAACTTGAAGCACTCCGTACAAGTGACCCGCATCTTCAAACCACTTCAAGTTTGTTTGAACGTCTAAGGGAACCCTACCGTTTACTAAGTTTTCATAACTATTGCCTTTGAATTTCATCATCTTTGGTTTTATCTTGAACTGCTTGTAATCGTGAATCCATAAACAGAGGAACCAAAGGTCCATAAAGGCAATGCGCTTGGACCAGAATGGGTTGGGATCTCGCATGGATCTTCCAATGAGGATTCTAATATACGAACCGACATTTGGAGATAATTAAATATCTCTCTCCTGATAACGCTTTATTTTTCCACGTCTAATGTTTTCCTCTTCCTCCACATCAGACTCCGGCAACATTTCGTTTTCTGCCGCCAACCATTCGTCGGTCACATCCGCAATCTCAAAGCTCACTATCATCTTCAATCTACTTCTTCCGCGGAACAGTTATTGTTATTACACCGGCACGCGTTGTTCTTTGGAGATGGGGCCTCCTTCTTTAACTCAGCCGCCTTTCGCTTCTTTAACTCAGCCTCCTGCTTTTTAGCAACAGCTTCTTGCTTCTTTAACTAAGCCTGTTTTTTCTTTAACTCAGTTGCCTCCTTCTTCTTTAACTCAGCCGCCTCCTTCTTCTTAGCAGCTGCCTCCTTCTTTTGTAACTCAGTCGCCTCCTTCTTATGTAACTCACCCACATCCTTCGTTTTACCTCATTTTCTTTTTGTTTTGACTTTACCATGCAGCCGCGTCCATAGTTTGGGGGCTTATCAGGAGAAACAGTAACGAAATCAACATCACTAGCACCAAACTCGTCAACCAAAATTTTTTTCACCTCAGTTGCCTTCTTAGCAACTTCATCTTTAAAATTCAGTTTAGCCCCCAAACATTTGGCATTGGCCTTAGAAAGCTCCTCATTAAGGGTCTTAGCTGCCGTTGGACTATTGACGGACTTCTGCGGAAAATTTTGTAGTGAGCCCATCAGTAAAGATGGTTCGGGAACTTTTGGGAAGAAATTATAGTTTTTTTGGCACCTTCCCCTAACCTCACAACTTTCAAATGCTCATCCACTGCAGAGTGGACCATATCACCAATGTTCTTCTCCATATGTGAAATTTTTCGGGCTAACTCTCTGAAGTTGAAAATCGTATGTTGTTAACCGCAATTCAAGAATCTCAAATCTACCATCATAGTTGTCAATATGATCTGCAGAGCCGCATTGTTCTCCATATCTTCCCTACCTTCCTCATCGCTAACACCCTTTCCCTTTGCATCAGCTTCACCCTCACTCGTGTTCACTTCTTTTTGTTTCTTAACTTTCTTCTGCTTCTTGGTGAGTGGATCAACCTACATTTTTTCTTTTTCTCATTCCTTTCCACTTCCCAAAAACCTCTAACAAACCAAATTGCATGTATTTTTATTATCAAGCTAACGAGTTGTGGGTCATCTGCTTCACCAGGCCACTCAGGAAACATCTCTTGTACAAAGTCCTTCATAACCATTTTCCGCACACGCACCTAAAACAATAACTAATAACTCAGTCAACAAATAACTCATAACTCAGCCATTAAATAACTCATAACTCAGCTAAATAGAATATACAACTCAGTCAAATACTTAATAACTCAGTCATCAAAAACGAATAAGTTAGCCATCTTCTAAATAATAACTCAACCATCTAATACTCATAACTCAGCCACCAAATAAATAATAACTCAACGTGAAACCTTACCTCGCCATGATCTGTGATCTCCTCAAAGATAACAGTAGCGAAACTTGAACGTGTATGCTTTCCATCCCATCAAAAAAGCGGAACTTCTTGCTCATCAACCACTGTCCAAAACGCTCTCCAAAGCAAGTGATAAATTCATACGCCCAAACCAATAACACGTCCTTCAGACTACTTATGGTGTATGACCTTCCTTGCGGATTCAACATCTTAATAGAGTCAACAAAAAATTCATATGCAGTCCGACCCCATGGAAAAGTCATCATAGCTTCATCGTTGAATACTCTTTTTGCACTTTCAAATGGTATCCTAGAATTATGATGCAAAACATAAAGTCCCATGGCTTGAAGAAGTAACATCCCTAACCATTTACGCTTTTCAAAACTCAAGGCCGGACAAACCTCTAATGTTGCCCTCAATTCATCTAACTTGGGTCCCATCCCAAGCGGCAGATTCAACTCCTCCCAAAACGTTTTGTATTGGTCAGGTTCAAAACTTTCTGTTGGCACTGGATCTATGTTTAACCCAGTGATCTCAACAAATTCGTGTAAGCTAAACCTAATTAGTTCATCACCAACGAGACTCCAAATCTCCTTCTTATATACTCGCAGTTATCTACATAGTAGATAGTGTACAGTCCTACCAGACCACACGCTTTTGCATTCAACCAGCTTAACAATTATTCTAATAGGAAACTGCTTCAGGTGTTCCCACACATCTCGTCCTATTGCTTCACTAACTTGATGGAATTATCCCATATGGATATTATGATAAATCTCTTTATTTTCTAGATTATAAGCTCCTTCAGCGTAAAGTCTTGGAGGGTAATCTTGTGCTTGATCTTCAGAAACATTCATCTGATCATAAAAAATATATATAACTCAGCCACAACTGCATTTATAACTCAGCCACAACATATATATAACGCAGCTAAAAAATAAACATAACCCAGCCACAACATATATAGAAACATAACTCAGCCACAACATAATATATAACTCAACCACAATAGAAAACTAACTCAGCCACAAGATAATAAATATGAAAAAAACTCAACCACGACATAATATATAACTCATCTACAATAGAAAAGTAACTCAGCCACAACATTATAAATTACTCAATAACAATATAAATCAAACTCGGTCACAACATAAATCAAACTCAGCCACAACATACCAGAGAAGATTATTTCGTAGACACGGTTGCGGTGAAGAATATTTTGTAGAAACGTTTATGAGAAGACGATTTCAGCGAAGACAATTTGAGACGATAAACAACATTCTCGACTAAATGGTTGATGAAAAGAGAAAATTGTGTGTTACGAATAGAAAAAAAGTTGTGACGACGGCTGATTTTTATAGAAAGGAGAAAATTTTATTTTTACCACCGGAATTATGACGACAGTTGATTTTCGTAAGTCTTTTGATCACAAAAACTAATGATGTCGATACATAAATTAGTGACGTGGATTTGTTAATTAAAAATATTCTCAGTTAAAAAAAATAAGGATGTTTATTGTGATTTATTAGGGATCCATCAACGTTCTAGTAATTTTTAAAAGATTTATAATATTCTAATAATATAACAATTTTGTATGATATTTTAGTCATTTTTTTCTTTTTAATATTTGTGAGACAAAAAAAAGAAAGAAAAAGCACACACCGGAAATAAAATCACACCGTACACGTGTTTAGGTGTTATAACATTTGTTCCCTCTAGAAACCTTCTGATTGGTTGGATGACGGCATATAAAGAGTTTAATTGTGTGCCTGCAGAACATTGTAAGACAGTACAACCCCTTACAGTATTGGCTTAAACTAAAAAAACGCGTTACATCAGTACACGTGTCCTACTCTCTACACGTTTCCTTGGCCACAAAGGGATGCACTTGAGAGTTCAGACTCAAGACGCCATCCCCACCCCCTATATATTTCATCGGTAGAAACTTCTCTTTCTTCTCCAATTTCTTTTTTTTTCTTTTTCTTTTTGTGCTTGTGACTGGGCCATGGCGGAGGAATTAGGTTGCGTTGATTTTCTAGGAGATGATGATCTATTCGTCGATTTCGATCTTTCACTATTCGCTGAAACTCCTATTGCGGGTGATTTTATTCGGTCTTCACCAGATACTGACAACTCGTGGATCGGCGAGATTGAGAGCCAACTGATGAACGATGAGGAGAATCAGAATTTTCTAGAGTTGGATCAGCAATCGGTTTCGGAGTTTTTAGCGGATATATTCATTGATGATCCCGTTGATTTGGTGACTGGTAAAGTTGATGATGTACCAAACGAAGGATTTGTCAACGGAAAGGCACCAGAAGGCTCCGATGATATAGGAAAGGAGACAGCTCAATTCTCAGTTGAGAAGAAGTGGAATGATTCTGGAAGTGAGAATCAGGATGAAGCTAAGGTGGAAAGCGAGATATCAGGAGACGATGATGCTATGGCCAAGAAAAGAAGAAGGTATATCTGATTCAACAACTTTTATTCGTATATGAATATTAGTGTTAAATTTTATTTTCAAGTTAAATTCGGAAAAGAAGATGGTGAGATCTATGGTTTTGTTTTGCCTTAAGATTGTTCATTATATCAGGAGTCATGTAATTGATTTGTAAATATAGATTTGAAGTTTTCCTTTTGATTGCCTCCACTCCAGTTAATAACCTATATCTCGTTAGTTTTGTAGAGTTATTGATAATGAGTGGCATGGTAATTGTTCAGGAGGGTAAGAAACAGAGATGCTGCTGTGAGATCGAGAGAGAGGAAGAAGGAATATGTGACCGATCTTGAGAAGAAAAGTAAGTATCTCGAAAGAGAATGCATGAGACTGGGACGGATGCTTGATTGCTTTGTTGCAGAAAACCATTCTCTTCGTCTATGTTTGCAAAAGGGTAGTGGAAATGCTTCCATGATGACAAGGCAGGAGTCTGCTGTGCTCTTGTTGGAATCCCTGCTGTTGGGTTCCCTGCTTTGGTTTCTGGGAGATATCATTTGCCAATTCCCTCCTCAGCCCCAACCAAAGACTTGCTTCCTCCCAGTGGAAGCCCAAGGACCAGAAAAGCTGCCTCTAAGCGGGCCAGAGAGTAACAAACTGTCTAATAACTATGCCCGGAAGAGTAGGAGATGCAAGGGTTCAAGGCCTCGGATGAAGCACCAAGTATGTATACTTGTAGCGTGACACCTTGCGCCTCATATTCTATCTTTTAAATGTTTTTTTCGCGTTTGAGTCGTAGATGAGTGTCTCGTTTTGTATTTTTGATGTCTGTCGTCAGTTAACACCCAATGTGGGTTTCTCATGTTTTTTTGGGTTGTTTCTTTTCAACTCATGTTATTTACCTAATAACATTTCTTCTCTACTCTTATGGAGTTCGCATATTATGCAATGGATCAAATGAGTCCATGAGGTCACTTGTTTTTTAATGCCAGTTTATCTCTTAAAATGAGGTCCCTAATCCTGCCTGCCACACAACTATACTATTTGGGATCTACTTTGCGCCGTAACCACAAAAACCTTTATGGACAAAAAGGATCTCAGCACGCTTTCTATAACTCACTAAATTATTTGGGATCTACTTTGCCCAGTATTTATTTAACATATAAACTTTACTAATACATATATAAGCCTAAAAATTCTTATGTGAGTTCCAACTCGTAAATATGTAGATGAAAATAAAGCTTAACTGCATAGAGTTTCGTTATCACTTAGGGTTGATTGGTAATGTTGTAGCTTTTCAAAAAAAAAAATTGCTCTAGGATTAATGCTTTAAATTTTGTTGTTGTGGTTCTAGAATTAAAGTTTTGGAGAACACATCAAATTGGTTATGAGAATTGGGTTTTCTACAGCACATACACATACGTAAATATTGAAAATGGTTGTGGATTTATCAAAACTAATAAAGCATGATTGATGTAGGTTTAGGATATAATTGTTGTTGTGGGCAGCCACTACAGCAACAACCAATCAACCCGTATTAGTGTGTCTATCTGCTTTGCTCTGACATCGACCTTGTTCTTATATTACGGTTCTAGATCGCCAACTTCTCGACTTTCTCTACATTGAGTTTATTTTTTTCTAATTTTCTTTGACTTTTTCTATATCTAAGATTTGCCTTTGTTTTTTTTTCTCATTTTGAGCCTATCTTTCCTCTTTCAAAATGATTTTTTGACTTTATTTTTCGTTTTTATATTTTCTTCCTTAGCAAGTAAAGAAACCGTCTTTGATATGCGCCTTTTCTGTTATAGATTATTTTACGACTCTTCTCACAAATCTTGTCTTTTTTAATCTAAGTTGTGGTTTTTTGCGCCTTTGGTATACGAAATTATTTTAGGCTGTTTTTTTCATCCAAATTTTATGAGACTCTTTGTTTATCCATCCAGATGGTTTACTTAGATGAATCATCTAAATGAACATATGTTTGTTTATTTAAGTTCACTTCCATTTAGATGAATTTAGTAAATAAATTATTAAGATATATTTATTTTGATTTAATCATATTTTATTTTGTGCAATATTAATTTTTATTCATTATCTAAAATATCTAGTTTAAATAGAGTTTAGGGGGAATATCTAGTTTAGAGTTTATTTTTTTATGTTTTTTACGGAAAATACGTTTTGCGGTTTTTGGCGAGAAAATACATTTTTGCGTTTTGGGGAGATATACTTTTTTCATTTTTGGCAGGAAAATAGGTTTTGCGGATTTTGGTAGGAAAATGCTTCTTGCGGGTTTTGGCAGGAAAATGAGTTTTGTGGATTTTGGCGGAAAAATACATTTTTACGTTTTGCGGTTTTGGTTAGAAAATACTTTTGCTGGTTTTGGCGGGAAATGCGTAGTTATTGGCGACAAAATGCTTATTGCGATTTTGGTGGGAAAATGAGTTTAGCGGGTTTTGGCGGAAAATGCGTTGTTGTGTTTTGTGGGTTTTGGCAATAAAATGCATTTTGTGCATTGTTGGCGGGAAAATGAGTTTTTGTGTTTTTAGCGAAAATGTGTGTTTACGGGTTTGGCGGTAAAATTTATCTTGTGGGTTTTGGCGGGAAAATGTGTTCTGCGTTTTTTTTTTTTTTTTTTTTTGGGGGGGGGGGCGAGTTTTAGTGATCTTGGCGGAAAATATGTTTAGGAAAGAAAGTGTTTTTTCCAATTTCGGCGGGAAAATTTGTTTTTCCTGTTTGGTGGAAAAATGCGATTTTGACGGAAAAATGTGTTTTTTAGTTTGGCGAAAAAAATGCTTTTTTTTGTTGGAAAATGTGATTTTGTCATTTTTCGTGAGTGACAAAATGATATTACATTTAGGTTTGTAATTTGTGAATTACATAAAGGATATAATAGACATTATACTATTTTAACCTAACTATCTCCATCGAGATGATCCAAATTGGTTGAGCTTCATGGATTTTAAAATTTAGACTAAAATTTCAAAAGTCATCAAAATTAACCATCAAGATGAATTATACTTTTAATGCCTAAACAAATAAAATCATCATCTCCATCCAGATGGATGACTCATCTAGATGGTGAACCAAACACATCCTTTGTCCAAAAAAAAGTCATTTAGTCAACCATTTCCAACTTAACGTTTGACTGTTTGCTAAAATTAAGATTACAAGACACGAATACGTGTACCGCTCGACGAAAACTCATGAATGAAAAAGAGAAAGGATGTTGTTACAGCCTCTCTGTCATTTTCTCTTTGGACCAATCTGTTGTTTTTTTGTTAATCAGGAGGTGTATGGGCTTTCGGTCCAAATAATCCCCCCAGGTTTAGAGTCAGCATTTGCTAATACCATTTCTGGTATAAATACTCATTTCATGGTGGATCAAACCTAAATACACAACATCACCAACGTTTGCGCTTAAACCATCTAGGCCAATCTGTTAACTTGGATTAAAGGTATATCCTCTCGAGATTTCTACATAAGTATTCTTTTAAAGCAATTTGGTTGCTTGAGCTACTAGTAGCAAAAGTGGTATGGGCTTTTGTCATCGATCACCTGATATGTACTCTAAGCGTGATTTTCAAATTACTTTTTGCATTAGACTAGTGAACGCTAAAGAACACTACGTAATAGCTACTGGGAAATTTAATGTTTTTTGCCTTCATTGGAATTGTTTTGGTACATCCTCAACTTTCTAGCTTTTTTTCTCTCTCATAATTTAGCAGTCAGTTCTGCATCTGCTAAGAAGTCCACAGTCCGAATTGTGCACATGTTTTTTTTTTGTAACTTAATTGTTCACATGTTAATGTGTACAAACTATAATTAAATGTAACTGTTTGTAACTCTTAAAAAGTGTTTTTTTGCAATGGCGCCATCAAAAAGTCTAGCTCCAAGGGTTAAGCATGGCGAAGAGAGAGATATAATTGATTTTTAAGTGAATAAAGAACGTATGTTGAAACGCATGTATGCATGAGCGTTCGGTTCTCGGTTCTTGGTTTTGTTTTAAAGATATATGAACCATTACATTATTTATGAAACTTGGTTTTATTTTGATTAGGTTATTTTGGTTTACCAATTTAAATAAAAATGTTAGGAACTGAGTAATATCTGATAATATTTTGGTTTAACCATTTGGATAATTAGAATAACTCAGCTAATTTAGTCTTTTGGGTATTTATAAGTACAATATTTAGTAATTTTAAAACTAAATGTAATTAGTCTTTTACGTATATAAATTCAACTTTAGATATTTAGATACTCATTTAGTTTTCGTTTCATTTCCGATTTGGTTTATGTTCTTCATTTCTAGAAATATAAGAACTGCTCATATATTTGTGAACGCATGCTCTTTTATGGTTCGGTTCTGGTTTGATTTTTGGTTCTCGGTTTATATTCCATTCCAACACATGGGGTTGGAGTTGATTAATACCATGCTTAAATGTGACCAATTCGGTGACATCTGTCCATATCAAGTACACTTGATTGTTCTTGTGAAACATACTCTGTGATTTATGGTGAATAATCAGACGAGTTATTCTAAAGTTGAACAAACATATTGTTTTTATTTGAAACTGTCTTTCCACTAATTTGTTTTGTATTTTTGTTTTTTTTTAATAAAATACCCTTACATAATTCCAGGATTGGGTTGGGATCTACAACCCACCACCCCAAACAAAATCTTACATAACTCAAACCAGACTCAACTTCATAAGCAAAGCCCAAAAGCAAAAAAGTCCAACAGGGGTCAAAATTCTAGACCTAAAAATAAATGTGCCACCGCCGTCTTCATAGGAAGGAGTTCCGTCGCAAGAAAACTCTGGAAGCATGAAAGGCGACCAGAGTCGAGAAGATACATACCATCTCCTCGAGCCTAAGCTTTGAGATAGGACCGACACATGATAAGAGTCACCTCGTCGGCAAAAAGAGCCACCAATAGACCACCAACACCAAATCTAAGCACAAGAAACCGAGGAGATCCACTACAAAAAAAGGAGGAAATATCAAACTTACTCCACGAATGCGAAAGTGAAGGTTGACGGAGAGAGGACCAACGGAGGAAGAGAAGAAGTTGGAAAACTCCGATGAGAATCAAACTGTAGTTCCCAAGTAGATTGAAGACCCAAACGCGACATCCAATGAGCTTTAACCACAGACACGCGTCTTCAGGGGCACCACACCGCCTCCACGCACAGCATTAAACGCCAGATCCGAGAGCCATAAAAGTCAGACAGGAAGGAGGAGAAAAGGGGCAAACAAAGCCGTACTCAAGACACCAGAGAACCACCGAAAACTCAAAGCACCTCATTGACGCCATACCAAAACCATCAGTCAAAAAAAGATTTTGAAAACTTTTTTAGCTTTTGATCCGCATATTAAGAATAGAAGAGAAGCAAAAGAGGCGTAGGCGAGGTTGCCTCTCACACCATCAGAGTCAACGGTTGAGAGACGAGAGTTTTAAGGTAAATCGCGCCTAGGATTTTTGATATTCTAGAGAGAAGGTAGAGAAAACTCTCTCTCTCTCTCTACTCACTCCGTTTCGGTTTTGTTTAACAAATATATTGTTAAGCTTTCCCTTCCGGGCATGACTTAGAGTATAAGGGATGAACAAATCAATAAACAAGAGATAAATTGTAAAACATAAATCCACATAAAAACAAATGCATGCATACAAATAAAATAGTAAAAAAAACGTCCGATTGAAACTAAAAAATATTGATTTTAAACAAAAATTAGAAGCATGTGGAACACATGAACTTATATACCACTAAAATAATGAATTTAACAAATTTAAAATTTCAGAATAAATTAAACAGTATTAATTTCAGATATGTAGGTGTCAAATAAATTAATACAGTGAAGTATATAAAATCTAACACAAAATTTGAAAATACACTTATACTTACTTTATAAATTTTAATAAAACTATATTTCTAGTGTTGATTTAGTGAATATATTTATATATTTAAAAAATTTGCGAAGTCAATTTTAAATAAATATCTAGATAATATAATGTTACATGTGTACATGTCATATAGATTAATTCAATTTAGCAAATGCAAGTAATTAAAACATACACAAAACTAAGTACGAGTCGAAGTCAAGCATGACCATCGATCGATGGAGCATCCTCGCTCTCGATCGACTTTCCACTCGCAGAGCATTGGCCGACTTCAAGCCAAAATCAAGACAAATTACGAGAATGCCCTTATACGAGTTTCGACCAAGTTTATATTTTTTTGCCATTTTTTAGGCAGAGGGAGACCAGGTTTTAAGAGACATTTTATTCTACAAATTTTAATTTTCTTGCATTAAGCTTTTTAGTAGTTCAGGGGAGAAGATATGAACTCCTTTAGAAATTTGTATTGGAACCCCATTTATTATTTTATTTATTATATTATTCAGTTCATCATGTTTCCTTTGATTATGTCTGAGTAATTCACCTGTTAGATTTAGGTTTCACAATGGTACTGATGAATTATCCCCAAAATAGGATTGCTAGGATGAAAAAAATATCAATCTTTGGAATTGTGTTTAATGCTTGCGTTCTAGAGTAGCTAACTAGAAACCTGAACTTAGGACATGAACAACTACGAGAGTAGGTTCTGTGCCAGAATTGATTCTATTAAGCTAGGTTGTTAGATACATGCGAGAGCTGGTCTAATTAATATAGTGGATAAACTTCCTATCTGATTAGAGTCGATCAACACTAGGCCTTAGCCGTTGATCGACGGTACACTTCTCTGTCTGCATACAATAGTTGGGATAAGAGGGGGTCGGACTAGTTAATATTTATTTTTCTCGAATATTAATAATTTTATGCATCTTATCCATTATAATTCACTTGCTAGAAAACCTTGATCTATCGCTTTTCCATATTTGCATTCACTTAGTGGTTTAGAGATTTTTCTATTCCTGATAGACTTATAATTAAAACCTCTATTTATAGTTTGCCTAACTTAACAATTAGAATTATAATAAATTTATTGTGTTCCCTCGCTCTCTGTGGATTTGATCTCTAGGTACTAAAATTTAAATTCTTTTGGCACGAGTAGTTCGTAGAGTTAATTTGATAGATTGCATATCTAAAACCATAAACCTTAACCCGCACGCTGTCAAATTTGGCGCCGTTGCCGGGGAGTAAGGATCACCATTAGATTTATTTTTCTAAGTTTAGTGTAGGCTTTTTCATTACTGCAATTTACTGATAATTTATTTTTCTTATCTTTCAGGTGCATGCCCAGCAGTACCAGAAACAATAAGAATCATGAATTACTCTTCTCAGATCTAGTTGGAATTGAACGCTGACACGATGTGTTTATTCTTCTAGCAGGATATTAATATCATAAATAATTAACTGTCAAATTAACCCATAACCCTAACACAAAACAATATTCTTGCCAAGAGATATCAAGTGTAATACTTATGGATGGAATCCAGAGAAAGCAATGACACACAATAGATTTTTTATTTCTAAAGACTAAGCTAGGTAGATATATATATATATATATATATCAGTAGTATTTAACTGATTCAAAGAAATATTCCTTATTAAAAAGTGTATATGCAATATGGAAATAAGCTAATAACGTAAATATAGAAATATGGTAATAATGTGAATATGGAAATATAGTATTAAACTAACTAGATGTAAATGTAAATGTGATAGATCTAGGGTTTCAAGCCTAATGGATTATAGGGAATAAGAAGCATAGAAATGTAAACATTCTAGAACTCAAATATTAACTATTTTTGACCTTTTTAACTCCAACTCTCGTATGCGAGCAAAAGGAAAGACCATCGATCGACGGCTAAGGCCTGATGTCGATCGACGGTAAAATCAGAAAAAGTGTGAACGAGATTTGATATGTTTACCAAGATAATTAGACCAGCTCTCGCATGCGCCTAACAACCCAGTTCAATAGAGTCTATTCTGGCACAGAACCTACTCTCGTACTAGTCCATGTCCTACTTTCAAGATCCTAGTTAGCTACTCTAGAATGTAAACATTAAGCACAACTCAATTGTTGGATATTAACTTTAACCTAGCAATCCTATTTTTGGGTTAATCCATGATTGCTATCATTCAATCCTAAATCTATTTGATAACTACTCAGACATAATTAGAGTAAGAATAATAATCTAAATATAATGCATAGATAAAATACTGGAGTTCCAATACAAGTCTCCCTAAAGAGTTATGAATCTTCTCCCTAAAAACCTTAAAACTATAATAGAATGCTTGTGCACCCTTGCACACTCGCATCCCTTGCTGCTCACGCACACCTTTTCGGTGTAATACATAAAGTATAAATATAAAATCCTAAAATCTAGGTCAAAATTTGTCCAAGGGTAATTTTGTAATCTTGTGTCTTATCTCTAATTTGGGCTTGGGATTGGTTGTCTGTGAATTTGTCATTGATCGATGTCATGTGATCAGCATCGATCGATCTTGGTCTTGTACCATCGGTCGGTGACAAGGTTATGTCGTCGATCGACGACTATCTTGTACTTCGACTCTCTAAATAATCAACTACGGATTATTCTCTTCTAAATGCTCTAAAAACTTTAAGTATCTCCATATATCTCCAAAACGTACATAGACCTGTAATTACCTCAAGAACATAGCCTAGACACACATAATAGACCCCAAATAGAGCCTATAACATAACCTAAAATTGGTAATAAATAGGCTATGTCAACTTCTCCAGACTCAATCTTTTGCTTGTCCTCAATTAAACAAGCCTACGAAAGAGGTTTTGAAAAGCAAAGAATCACATAATGTCTAAATATAATTGTCACCCCACTTTGTTGCAACCACATCCTATTAAGTCAATCACAAAGAAACTTTATATATCTTATCCTAGTATAGCAACAAAATCCATTCTACCAACAACTTAGTGAATACAAGTTTGACTCGCCCCTCTACTGATTTCATTTCTTTGTATAAAATAAAATTGCAGGTTTTACCTTGGGAGTATCGATCAAAGGATATATGGACTCTTACCTCTGCAAGTATCTGAGCAGACATGTAGTCTTCTCTGATTTTGTTCCTGTCTCTATTCTCACTTCTTCTCAGTCAATGTCTCCCTTCTTTTGACGGTATCATTTTATTTTTTTAATTGACTGAGATATTTGGACAGGTTTCCATGAATCAAACCCTAATGGTTTTTGCCACCAGATCATGCTCACTTCTTTTTGACATTTATCTTGAATCAAGCTTTAATAGTTGTAGCCACCAAATCATGTTCCATCCTTTTTATCCCAAGGGGAGAGAGAGGGGAATCAGAAGCACACAGACTTTTACCTTCCAGACTTGCAGTAGGAATCCGATTCAGTGTATACAAAATCCCAAAGCAAGAAGATAATGTCAGGAGTAGTGTTGGAAATCAGCTTCGGTTCCTTCAAACTTTCTAAGCAAGTGTGATATAGTGGCAGGATGATCCACTTTGGTATCTCTAGTAATCTCTGCAAACAACCTTCTAAGAATGGTGCTAAAATATGATTAGTCAATAATAAATCTTGATCATAGTCTCCTTCTTGACTCAATAAAACTTTTTGAAAAACTTATATAGTTATAGAAATAAAACTCAAAAATGAATAAATAGCGTTAGCCAACCTTCCCCAAACTTAAATTACACTGTCCCTAGTGTAATCCACCCCAGATTGGTTAGGAAAAATCAAATCATAAGTAAATAGCTTAAGAGAGAAACTCGATACCAAACTCTGTAAAACAGTACCGATCAATGTCACGATGTTGATGTCGACCGATGGTCATGTTCCATGGTCCGATAGATGTTTATTCTTCAAAATCGATCGATGGTGAACCTAAAAATTTCTACTCCTTTTTTAGAATAAGTAGACAAAATAAAACTCAAAATAGGATAGAATATCAGTAAACCTCTCTCAGACTTAAGCAACATTATCACCAGTGTTATACAGTCTGAGATTGGTGAAGAAAATAAATCCTAAGGACCAAATTTAACAAGGAAAAATGATATACCTGCTTTCTGATGGTGACCGTCGATCGACACAGTAAAGTGGCCATGAAATCCTGTTCAATCCTTTTTATCTGATAGGGAGAGATAGGGGAATCAAAATCACACAAAATTTTACCTTCCAGACTTGCAGAAGGAATCCGATCCAATGTATACTAAATCCCAAAGTAAATAGATAATGTCAGGATTAGTGTTGGAGATCAGCTTCGGTTCCTTCAAACTTTCTAAGCAAGTGTGATATAGTGGCAAGATGATCCACTTTGGTATCTCTAGTAATATATGCAAACAACCTTCTAAGAATGGTGCTAAAGTGTGGTTAGTCAATAATAAATCTTGATCATAGTCCTCTTCTTGATTGAATAAAACTTTTTGAAAAACTTATATATATATATATAAATAAAAATGAAAAACAATAAATAGCATTAGCGAACCTCCCCAGACTTTAATTACACTGTTCCAGTGAAATCCACCCCGTATTGATTAGGAAAAATCAAATCATAAGTAAATAGCTTAAGTAAAAAACACGATACATCTCTCTGTAAGAGAGCGTCGATCGATGGTAAGCGGGTTTTGTTGATTGATGGTCGCGATCCAATGTCGACTGATGGTGCCTCTATTGTGTCGATCGATGGTGGTTTAAATAGTCTGTAGAAATGAAGTAAAACTCGAAATAGATAGTAGTATAAGTAAAAATCAACTAAAAACTTACTAAGCAGTGGGTTGCCTCCCACTCAGCGCTTGGTTATAGTCTTAAGCTCAACGTTTTGAACTTTCTGACTAGAATGGAGGTGGATCAACACTTGGAAAACAAGCGTCTACATCTAATTTTCTCTTCTGGAACCATGTACTAACAAAGCTTCTCATTGCTTCATCTCTTTTGGCTTTCTCATTTTTCATGATATCCGTAGCAACCTCCACTAAATGCATTCTCCTTTGTAGATTCTCAATAATGTGATGTAGCATTTGAAGTCTGGCAGATGTAGTTTCTGATATACCTCCAACTTCTGAGAAATATCGTCCTTCATCTGGCTCTGAGAAAAACCAATCTCATCGAATATGTCTTCTAATTGTTTTTCTGCTGCAGACTCTTGTCTGTCGATCTTAGCCATTGATTGATTGCATAATGTTGTCGTCGATCGATGTCACTTTGTTTACTCTACTCGCACGTTGTCTTTGAATAATGTCCAAATCTTGCTTCATCTTGTCCATGCGTGTAGTCAATCCTGTGAGGCACTTGTCTATAGGATAGTAGACATCATCAAAACTCTTGTAGAAATTATCCAATGACATTTCTTGAGCTTTGTAAATCTCATGCACGATATCGTCAATCTCTGCTCTGCTGTATTTTTCTTGCTTCTTCATGGACATACCGATCTTTGCTGCATGTTCTGGTAAACATATGTAGCTCAACTCAAACATAGTAGTTCTTTTTAGAACTGCCCTGATATCTTCTTCTTGCACATTCACAACTCTTCCATCTGTAGCTCGTGCATTGTCGTTCTCATCTCTGTAGATGTCATACTCATCTTTCTTTTCCCAATGGAAAACTCTTCTGCCATTAGCATCATAAGCTCTCTGTCGAAACTATACGGTACCTTCTATCAGTAGTGGGTTTATCCAATCGGTTGATTCTAGACCTCCCGAACTAAAAGGATCAGAGGTACAAAAATGATTCACCCTTGCAATGGTGTCGATCTATGCATGTCTTCTGGCGTCGATCAATTTTTGATGTTTGGAGTTTATAGATCATTGTGGATCGGCACATTATTTTGTTCCTCTATGTCAATCGATGCATGTATGCGAGCGTCGGTCGATGGCTGATGTGCAAATAGAGCTCCTGTTCCAGTAGCCATTACAAGGTCATAAGCCACATCCTCCTTGGTATGTTTAGAATCTTGCCATAAAGATCTCGTGCACGTCCTTCTGGGTCTCTGAAAATTCCAAACTCATCTGGTCTGAGATAACCATTATCTTCATCTTCTGTTCTTGTGTCCGGTTCTGGGTTGCATTTGATATCGTTTGATGGCCAAGATATGTTGTAGATCGATGCTTTATTATCTGTTTTCGCATTTATTACCCAGCCAGCTTCTTCCAGTGCTAGGCTGTAGGACTCAATCAGCTCTTCCTCCTTGTAATCTGAATCGTATTCTTTGTAAACTTCACCGCATCCTTGGTATGCCTGGTGGGTGTCGATTGATTGTAAATGGCGACCGTCAATTGATTGTAAATGACGACCGTCGATCGATGCTTGAGTATTCAGTTGTTGGCCAAAACGATTTCTAGCTCCATTAGCCATCGCAAGTATATCCGCCACATCTTCTTTCGTGACATGTAGAATTTTGCCATCCATAGCTCGTGAGTGACCATCTGGATCTCTCATAATGCCGAACTCATCTGGTCATATATAACCATATTCCCTTTCGTGTTTTGCTGCTGAATTTAGTTCTGTCTTTAAGTTACAGCCGATATTGATCGATGGTGAATGGTTACCATCAATCAATGTCGAGTTCCCGAATTGATGGGAAATATGAAAAACACCAGCCTCGCCCATAGCAATCCCTCAGTATTCAATTATTTCTTCGTCTATGTAATCTTCATCGTACCCGAGGTTGGCTGTGTTGTTGTCGAGATCTGTGTGGTAGGTGTTGATTGGTTTTGAAGGGTGGGTATCGATCGATAATGAGGCATGGATGTCGATCAATTGTTGAATGGAAAAATTATCGATCGATGGTGTGGGTTGGGTGTTGATCAATGCTCCCTCTTCCGCTTCCTCATGGGACTCATAATCGCCGAAGCATGTGGCCACAAGCTCTGCGTCATTACATAATTCAATCAGAGTAGCCTTGTTCTTATTCTTGACAGGTTGATAAAAATATTCTGATCAATTAGAGATAATTACAACCTGTTTAGCTTCATATCCAAGATAGCTCCCACAGTGGCCATGAATGCTCTACCAAGTAGTAGCAAAGAGTTCCAGTCTATCCTGATGTACATCACATGGAAGTCTACTGGGACTAAGGTGTTGTTGATCTGCACTAGAACATCTTTTACCATCTCTCTTGATTTTACTCTTGAGCAGTCTACAAATGTGAACGAATCGTTGGAGGGTTCCACTCTTAGGTTCAGCTCTCCTGCCATAGATTTTGGCATGATGCTCACTGATGATCCTGTATCACAGAGGGCATTGGGATACTCGTGGCCTTTGATGAAGCATGGGATTACGAACTTTCCAGGATCACTTTTTTTTTCAGGCAAGTATTCTGCTTCATCTTCTCTTTGAGATGATTGAACATTATCTCTATATCATCATTTGTCATCCTTTTTTCCCTGATAAACATCTATAATCTGTGAGTATAATAAGCTTTATCAAAAGAAATATCGAGGAAAATTCTAAAAACTCTTTTAGCAAAGTTATCCATCTCCTTTTCATTGGCTTCTCTGCGTTGGGGTTTGGGGATATTTTTCCTCCTCTTTTAGTGTCTCTCATCTTCTCTATCAATATCCATAGTTTCAGACATATCTGTATTATGTTATGAGACTGTCACAGTTGGACGCACAATCAGACTTGCATTGAGATTCGGTAGCCGAACCGGTTTCCTCATCTGTCGATCGATGCTGAGGTCGGAATTTTGATCGATGCGTAGGTCATAGCGTCGATTAATGTTACGAGTTCTATGTCGATCAATATTAGTTGATTCACACGAAGCCACTTATTTTATAGGCTTCACCGTCGATCGATGCTCCTTTCTTGGTGTCGATCGATGCGGATGAGAAGTGCCGAGTGACATGGAATTTTCCACACGCAAATGGTTGCCTTTGGGCTTCTCCCTCTTAACTTCCTACCAGAAATCATCATCAATGAATGCATTAACGTGGTGCTTTTATCCAACCTCCATTTTCTCCTTGATCAAGCTCTCATGTCTCCTAATGGTTTAACTTGTTTGCATCACTTAATTCTCCAGTTTCTTCACATGGGTGCTGAGGTTTTCGAATTTGGTATTGAGGTTGAGGTACATACCATCTATCTTTCCATTGAAATCAACAGTCATCTTCTGTTGTCCCTCTAAAACTCTGTCAACCATTGCTTCAATCTTGTTTTCCTAAGCTTTTGGAGGAGAATTCTGGTAGTAGGAAGATCCATAATCACATTGTTATTGAAGGGCTTTCGCTGTGGGTTATGATTAAAGTTACTCCTTTAACCATTCCCATAGGAGTTCCTATTGAAACATGGATTCCTTTGTTTCTGGAAACCGTTCCCTTCAATATAGTTCACATCTTCTTCTTCAATCTCATCTTCTCCGAACTATATCGCTTCTACTTCTGCAAAAGTAACTCGCTTCTTAAAAAATATCTGAACACTGTCCAGTTTTCCTTGACTTCTTCAATCTGCTCCTTGCTCATATCTAGGGTTGATTTCCTCCTTTCAAAGTCTATATTCTTGGTACTGCTGCTTAATGCCAGATTCTCAATCAATCTAGTTGCTTCTTCAGGGCTCTTGGTGCTGAAATTCCCTTCACTAGCCGTGTCCAAAGCCACTGATACTGCAATCAAATACCTCTGAAGAAAGTGCATTAAACCCATGATGTGGAATGTCTCTTTGGTATGACTTGAATCTGATCCAAGAGTTTCTGAAAGACTCTAAAGAATCTTGCGAAAAAGTAGCAATCTTGCTCCTTAAGTCTTCTGCTCTCGTGTCATCAAAGAAGTTACGCAAGAAAGCGTTCTTATGTCAGTCCAGGATGTCAGAGATCCTGGTGGTAGCTGCTTAAGCTAATATGAAGCTTCTTTAGCAAGTGAGTACTTGAAGAGCTTACAAAAGAGATAATCCTCATGGACTCCATTTGCTTGAATAGCAGTCACTAGATCCTCAAATCGCTCCAGATGATCCATAGGATGCTCATGTCGCAATCCATGGTAAGGCGTCTACGCTACAAGTCCAAAGAAAGCGGTCTTGATTTCAAAATCCTTTCTCTGAAAAGCTGGAGGACGAATGGCGGATCTGTTGGCGTAGAACTGGTCTGGACGGTTGTAGTCAGCCAGTGTTCTCTGAGCATCTTGGGCATTAGCTTCAGGTTGAGCTATTGAAGTGCCTACTTCTGCTTCTGTATCAGGGATTATTGCTCCCTGATCTTCTATCTTTTGACATGCTGCATTACGCAGGTGACCGTTGAGATCAAGTAAGTCTCCATTCTCGATTTGAACCACTACGATATGCGCAACCATCTGAACTCTTCTTCTGTTGTCGATCAATGCGGGTAAGTTTCCGTCAATCGATGTTGTGTAGTCAACGTCGGTTGATGCTCGAGTTTGGATGTCAGTCGATGCTATCCGTGAAGAAGTGTCAGTCGATGCTGAGTAGATACCGTCGATCGATGCTTGTCGTCTTTCTTTGCGGCTTGTACGTTCGAGTTTATGTGGGTTTGAGAATAGTAGTTCTTGTCCTTTATTTCTCCTGGTACTATGTTTCATGTATCTGAGAAACAAAGAAAAGAAAAATTAGTAACTTGAAAGTAAAAACAAACCTAGACTAAATCATATAAATTAAATCTTATGTCGATCAATGGTCCCTGGCAACGGTGCCAAATTTGACATGGTGTGTTTATTGTTCTAGCAAGGTATTAATATTCTAAACAATTAATTGTAAATTAACCCTTAATCCTAATACACAAAACAATACTCTTGTCAAGAGAGATAAGGTGTAGTACTTAGGGATCGAATCCACAAAGAGCAATGACACATAATAGATTTCTTCTTTTTAAAGACTAAGCTAAGTAGATATATATATATATATATATATATATATATATATATATATATATATATATATATATATATATATATATATATATATATATATATCAATAGTATTTAATCGATTCAAGGAACTATTTCTTAGTAGAAGGTGTAGTTGCAATATGAAAATATGTTAATAACATAAATATATAAATATGCTAATAACGTGCTATTAAACTAACTAGACACAAATGTAAATGTTCTAGATCTAGGGTTTCAATCCTAATCAAGTATAGGGAATATGAAGCATGAAAATATAAATATTCTAGAACTCAAATATTAACTATTCTGACCCTTTTAACTCCAACTATCGTATGCGACCAAAAGGAAAGACCATCGATCGACGACTAAGGCCTGATGTCGATCGACGGTGAAATCAGAAGAAAGTGTGAGCGAGATTTGATATGTTCACCAAGATAATTAGACCAGCTGTCGCATGCGCCTAACAACCTAGTTCAATAGAGTCTATTATGGCACAAAACCTACTCTCGTAGTTGTCCATGTCCTACTTTCGAGATCCTAATTAGTTACTCTAGAATGCAAGAATTAAGCACAACTCAATTGCTAAATATTAACTTTAACCTAGCAATCCTACTTTTGGACTAATCCATGATTGTTATCATTCAACCCTAAATCTAGTTGATAACTACTCAGACATAATTATAGTACGAATAATAATCTGAATATAATGCATAGATAAAATACTGGAGTTCAATACAAGTCTCCCTAAGGAGTTATGAATCCTCTCCCTAAAAACCCTTAAAACTATAATAGAATACTTGTGCACTCTTGCACGCACGCGACCCTTTCTGATCACGCACACCTTTAGAGGTAATCTTGTAATCTTGTGCATTGCCTCTAACTTGGGCTTGGGATCGGCTGTCTGTGAATTTGTCACCGATCGATGTCATGTGATCAGCATCGATCGATCTGGGTCTTGTATCATCGATCGGTGAAAATGTTTAGTCGTCGATCGATGATTATCTTGTACTTCGACTCTCAATAATCAGCTACTGATTATTCTCTTCTAAATGCTCCCACAACTCCAAGTATCTCTATATATCTCCAAAACGTACATGGACCTGTAATTACCTCAAAATATAGCATAGACACACATAATAGACCCCAAATAGAGCCTATAACATGGCCTAAAACTGGTAATAAATAAGCTATATCAAACGCTCGATCCACAAAAAGATATGACAAGCATTGATCGACAACAACTTTCAACCACCGATCGACGTTTCTTCACCGACATCAATCGATAACACCAACACCTCATAAGTCGACGGTAGTTAACAAGCTCAAATGGTTGAGTCTTTAGTTTTATTCCGAGATGAGAGAGGAGACATGTATGACCCCGAAGGTCATCTGCGTAATGCAACATGTTAAAGAATTGATGATTAGAGGGCTACAATCTCTGAACCAGAAGTAGAAGCAGACGCTGCAGTAGCTCGACCTGAAGCTAATGACCAAGCTGCTCAACAGACACTGCCAGACTACAATCATCCACACCAGTTCTACGCTAACTGATCTGCTATTCGTCCTCCAACTTTCCAGAGGAACGACTTTGAGATCAAACCGTTCTTCTTCTCATTTGTTGCGCAGCCGCCCTACCATGGATCGCGACATGAGCATCCAATGGATCATCTGGAGCGGTTTGAGGATCTTGTATATGCTATTAAAGCCAATGGAGTTCCTTAGAACTATCTCTTTTGTAAGCTCTTCAAGTACTCACTTGCTGGAGAGGCTTCACATTGGCTTAACCAACTGCCACCAGGATCTCTGACATCCTCGACATACATCAAAAATGTGTTCCTGCACAAATTATTTGATGATGCGCGAGTAGAGCACTTGAGAAGCATAATCACTACATTCACACATGAATCTGGAGATCATTCAGAAGCTTTTGACTATCATAAGAGGATTGATGACCTGTACCACCCTTTTAATAATAGTATTGGCTGGTTAACAACGTGCATGAAAAGTTGAAGTAGAAGATGAACTACACTCATCATATCATTCAACAACAACACTCGATTGGAGCAGTTAGTTTAGCATCCACCGATGGAAACACTTGGCCATCGATTGATAGTCATCACACAGCATTTAGGCAGAGGCTGGTAACAAAGACGTTATTGGAAGACAATCTTGATGACATTTATATTTCTCAAGACTTGATGAGGAATAATATCTACCATATATTGGATGATATTTCAGAGCCCACAGATGGCATGCTTAACATGCAGACGAGATGCATTCAAACCTCTAGGAAAGGATGAGTACAATGGAGACTGTTCAAATAAGGTTGGACAACCACACAACCAGAGGGTAAGAAGCTGTGAGGAGCTTCATCAGTGCATGGTTTCGGACAGACATAGAGTATATGGGTAATTGTTTTCCACATTGGTTCGATGAACTATCTTACTAGTCCAGAAGTCCAAACGTCGAGTTTAAGACTATAACTAAGCGCTAAGTGGAAGGAAACCCACTGTGTAGTAAGTTTTAATTTGGTTTTTCACTAATTAGTTATTAATTATGGATTTTATTTAATTATTTTAGGTTTCCAAGGAAATAGTAGAAAAGTTTGAAACAACCATCAGTCGACATCAACACTTCTCCATCATTCGACGACTTGGATGGTTTACCGTCGGTCGACACTCCTTACGGAGTTTGGTAACTTCGACTTTCTCTCTACCTTTTACTTATGATTAAGTTTTCCTTAACTGAACCGGACGAGATAACACTGGGGACATTATCATTTAAGTCTGGGGGAGTTTGCTAATGCTTTTATTTGTTATATTTATTTAGTTTTTTATTTATTTTGAAAAGTTTTTATTGAGTCAAGAAGGGGATTATGATCAGAACTTATTTATTGACTAACCAAAATATAGCACCACTCTTAGACTTGTTGATTGCAGATATTACTAGAGATGCCAAAGTGGATCATCATGCCATTAGATTGCACTTACTAAGAAAGTTTGAAGGAACCAAAGATGATCTCCAACCTAATACTGACTATTTTGCTTATTTTGAGTTCATCGGATTAGATTATTTCTGTAAGTTTGTAAGGTACAAGTCTGTGTGTTTCTGATTCCTTCTTTCTCTCTCTTCAGCATCTAAAAAAAGATTAAGATGATTTTTTGCAAGATGCAAAGGGGTATGTAAATTACATACGACCCCATTATTCTAATTCAGAAAGGAATGATCGCACATTGTTGGAAGTGAGGGTATGTACATTACCGATGACTCCACTATTCGCCTACAACTTTGCCAAAAAAAATCGAATATAAGATGGAATGATGGAACTGTATCAGCATCATTGTCCCTTGAATTTGAGATTTAAAAAGATTCAGAAAAGAGAAAACAGGGAAGAAAAGGATCAGGAAAGACTTTATATGTGTATGCATATTTGCAGGAGTTGACCCCATGTGTCATTTGATCGATACTCTCGAGGTAAAGCATACACTTTATTTTTATGCAAAGAAATGAGAACAATAGAGGGGTGAATCAAATTAGTATTTGTTGAGTTGCTGACAGAATGAATTTGGTTGCTATACTAGGGTATGACATATAAAGTTTCTCTTTGATTAGCATTATTTGATATGGTTGCAATATAGTAGAGGTGATAGTTATAGTTATACATTATGTGAGTCTTTGCTTTTCAAACCTTTTTTCACAGGTTACCTTTGTTATGGTTGAGGACAAGAAAAAAGTTAAGTCTAGGGGAGTTGATATACCTTGTTATTTATAGTTTTAGACCATCCTTTGGACCCTATTTGGAGTCTATTATGTTTTAGAGGTTTTACAGTTCCAAGTACGTTATGAAGAATTATGGAGATTATGGAGCTTGATAGAGCATTCAGACGAGCATCCTTGTTGTCGATCGACGAGCTTGCTGACGATCGACGGCCCACTCGCATAGTATTGGCCGACTTCAAACCCAAGTCAAGAAAAAATACGAGAATTACCCTGGACGAGTTTTTGGACAGAGGGAGACCATGTTTTAGGAGACATGCTTTATTCTAAAACTTTTAGTTTTCTTGCATTAAGCTTTTTAGTAGTTTAGGGAGAAGATCTGAACTCCTTCAAAGCTTTGTATTGGAACCTCATTTATTATTTTATGCATTATACTATTTAGTTCATCATATTTCCTTTGATCATGTCTGAGTAATTCACATGTTAGATTTAAGTTTCATAATGATACTGATGAATTAGCCCCAAAATAGGATTGCTAAGATGAAGAAATATCAATCTTTGGAATTGTGTCTAATTTTTGCGTTCTAGAGTAGCTAAATAGAAACTTGAACTTAGGACATGGACAACTACGAGAGTAGGTTTTGTGTCAGAATTGATTTCATTGAGCTAGGTTGTTAGATACATGCGAGAGTTGGTCTAATTAACATAGTGGACGAACTTCTTGTTTGATTAGCGTCGAACGATACTAAGCCTTCGGCATTAACCGACGTTACACTTCTCTGTTCGCATACGATAGTTAGGACAAGAGGGGGTCGGACTAGTTAATATTTATTGTTGTCGAATATAAATAATTTCATGCATCATATCCATTATAATTCATTTGCCATAAATTCTAGATCTACCGTTTTCCATATTTGCATTCATTTAGTATTTTATATATTTTTCTATTTCTGATTGACTTACAATTAAAACCTCTATTTATAGTGTGCCTAGTTTAACCATTAGAATTTTAATAAATATATTGTAGTGTTTTTCCTCTCTGTAGGATTAAATCATTAAATACTACAATTTGACTATTTTGACAAGAGTAGTTCGTACAGTTAATTTTATATATTGCATATATTTAAGAACATAAACCTTAATACGTACGTTCAAACCTTAATACGTACGTTCAAGACCAACCTTTGTTAATAATCCTATGGCGTAAAACATTTTGAGTACATTTTTTCCCAAAATTGAAGTAGAAACACAATAAAAACAGGTCAATGTTTTACCACTAACTAACTATTCTACCATATTCAGTAGTTTTTCTTTTAACTCGATCTCCTAATTTTCAAAATCTCATTATAATCTATTCTATTAAAATAGAATCATGACCTATTGATAATTGTTGTGTCCAACTATTTTTATCCCATATAATCTATTTAAAAAATAAATCAAATATTTTGTAACTGAATAAAATAAACCAATTATATAACTGTAGTTACTTTGTTATTAATTAACACATAATTTCTAACTTTCATCCTAAGATTCTTGGTACCACAAAAATATATTATAGTTTTTTTTAAAATATTTATCGACAGTTATATATATAATATATTAACAATATTCCTTATTTTAAAGTTATATTACGTGAATTATATATTATTGACAGTTATATATAATAACAAATATTCTTCTTTTGGGGTTTATATCAAATGAGAATTATTAATCTATATGATCTTAGATTAAAATTAAATTTGATATATATATATTAAAAAATCATTTTCACACTACAACAACATAATTTACATCACAACTCAAAAAGTTATAATATAAATAATTTCATAAATTAATATTCATATTTAAATTAAAATATTAAAATAATTTAATATATTTATCAATTTTGAGACGAGTAAAATGACAATATTTAATTTTTATAGTAACTCTGACAAATACATATAATAATAAAATATTTTTTTACCAATATAGATTTTTTTAAAAAATTGTACTATAATTTAAAGTTTTAAAATATAAATAACAATGATACAAAGTAGGTTATATAAATAAATCATCTTATTTTCATAAAATTATATTCATGTAAATTTAAATTTTATCATATATACTTTTGAAACAAATGTTTTATAAAAAAGATACATATATATATATAATATATATATATATATTAGATTTTTAATATTCGATAAATAAGTTTGAATAAGAATTTATCTCACGCTTTATAGTGCGGGTCAAAATCTAATAAAAAAATTAATATTAGATATATAAAAAATATAAAAAAAAGAAAATTAATAAATATTAAAATGTCTAATATGAATAATGAAATTAAATTAAAAGTTTAAAAATAAACCAAAACAAAACATCAAAAAACAATTCTAATAACATGTGAACAATAAAATTAAATTAAATAATTAAATAAGCAATTATATTTATTTCAAACTCAAATAACTAAATTTTAATAACCGTATACGAATCATTGATGCTCAAATATTTTTCAATTTTAGTATGCATCTTTTCAAATATTGATCCATTACGCTTAAAACAAAATGATAATTTAGTTTGAAAAAAATTGTGTATGACTAACTTTTGTAAAATAAGAGCATCACATTCATAATATATCCACTATTCATTTAAACATTCATAAATTAGAAACTTTAAATATGAATATTTAAGTCAAATTGTTAAACATAATGAGTCATCTAGAGACTCAACTGGTAGCCGTGTTCTCAGGTTTTAACGGGTTTTATAAAAAAAATTAAATAACGAGTTTAAGAAAAAAACACAAATCGGATTACATATAGAGTCATCGGTTTTGTCGGTTTAACCGCGGGTCTGGATCGTGTTTCAGAACACTGAATATAACATTTCATGTTTAATATATAAATGTAGATATATAATCAAAAATACAAATTTATATTATATAAATTTATTTTGTTCAAAAATAATCCTGCGCTTTGAAAGCGTGGATCAAAATCTAGTCTATTCTATTAAAATAGAATCATGACCTATTGATAATTGTTGTGTCCAACTATTTTTATTCCATATAATCTATTTAAAAAATAAATCAAATATTCTGTAACTAAAATAAACCAATTATATAACTGTAGTTACTTTGTTATTAATTAACACATAATTTCTAACTTTCATCCTAAGATTCTTGGTACCCAAAAATATATTATAGTTTTTTTTTAAATATTTATCGACAGTTTATATATATATATATAATTAATATATTATAATTTTAAATTTATATACAAATATTCCTTATTTTAAAGTTATATTACGTGAATTGTATATTATTGACAGTTAAATATAATAACAAATATTCTTCTTTTGGGGTTTATATCAAATGAGAATTATTAATCTATATGATCTTAGATTAAAATTAAATTTGATATATATATATTAAAAAATCATTTTCACACTACAACAACATAATTTACATCACAACTCAAAAAGTTATAATTTATTCGTCGGTGTATTAATTTATTCGAATTCTGAATGTCTTACAAAAACTTTAAACTTCTCAATTTACAAAGCAAATGATGTTAAAATAGGTTTTAAC
This sequence comes from Moricandia moricandioides, assembly GCA_905132885.1. NCBI lineage: Eukaryota > Viridiplantae > Streptophyta > Magnoliopsida > Brassicales > Brassicaceae > Moricandia > Moricandia moricandioides. Next base: position 28,170 of record CAJHQQ010003630.1, read on the forward strand.
GGGTTTAAAGTGAACTTTTTATAGAAATAAATATTCGTTTAAATTCATTTATTTTAACATATTTTAAATGAGTTTTAAGTGAACTTTTAATAGAAATAAAGCTAATTTTATCTTATAATACTCTATTCAAATCCATTGTGTATTATATGTATGATTCAATTTTGTTTACATTACAATATAAAAACATCTATTCTATAGAAACCGAGTTCTAATTACAACATATATATTTATTAAATTAAATAGGTAACAAAACATTTTTTTAATTTGTTATATGTTTTTATAAAAAAATGCGTAAGTTTTTTTGTCAATAATTATAACTGTTATAATCGAGTAACTACTAATAAAATATAATATGTTGCAAATTTTAAGAATAAAGTTTAATTTTTTATATAAAATACATATAACACAACTGTATAGTTATGCAACTTGACATATTTAATATAGTATCAAAAAAATATATTAAATTAAATTTATATTAAACACAAATAGGATTATAAAAATTAAAAACTAAAAAAAATAAATTTCTCCAAAAAATTAAAACAAAAAGTATACCCGCCCTTTGAAAGGGCGGGACATAATCTAGTTAATACCTAATTTAAAGGTATATTTTCTTCGCACATAACATTGACATTATAGTATCCTCGAGATCGCATATGAGGCAATGAAAAGCAATGGGTATTATATACATTGCCTTTTGATATAATAGTAAAAAGAAAGAAAACGAAAAACATGATAAGAGTTTAAGAGGTACGGATTATATGATTTCGATAAATTCACCGGAAGATAAACCAAATTGCTCGGAAACAGTTTGGAGAAAAAGATTGGAATCAAGCTTCATAGACTTTGCATTCCTCATCGGCTGGGTTTGTCTTGCAGAAATCTTCCAAAGGGTCTCCACTTCCAGCAGCTACCTCTCCCGGCCACTTGGCAGCCACTAGGTGAGCCAAATCCACTACTCTTTGGCTAAATCATTAAATTATATATGACAAATTAGTCATCAAATGTTTCAAACTCTAATCACATGTAGAAAGATAATTTTTACATAAAAATGTTAATCAGGTAAAAAGAATATTTGCAAACTGATGTAGTTGTAAAGTTGAAATACATTCTCTGGATACATTCTTTCGTGCATTTTAATTGAAATCCAGGAATAATAATAATATGTAAAATGGTGTATCATCGGAAAAAAAAAATATTTTCTTTAAAATCTGAAGATCATGCTATCTGTAAGGTAACGCATTAAATCAACTTCAAGTTATTTAAAAGAAAATCAAAATGCTAAAAAGTGCTAAAATTACGCTATAGTGCATGTACTTACTAAAAAGTCGCATTTCACAAAACAAAAATTGTTTGAAAAAGATAAAACTCGTAGGTTCTTTTTTTTGTCAAACATTGAAGTTAACTAGTTAAGACAAGGAAAAAAAAAATGTAAATCAGATAACTGCTCAATCTTATGAATGTATGATCTTTTTACCTGTAACCCCACTCGTTGTCGTACCAGGCGACAACCTTGACCATATCATCACCCATGACCATTGTGAGGGAAGAGTCAATGGTGGTTGAGACATCAGAGCACCTGAAGTCACAAGAGACAAGTGGCGTGTCGCAAACGTCTAAAACTCCCTTGAGCGGTCCAGCGGCCGCTTTTCTGAAGGCATCGTTAACGTCTTCAGCTGTCAAACCTTTCTTCTGAACGTTTATAACAAGGTCAACCACAGAGACGTTTGGGGTCGGCACACGGAGTGCAATGCCGTTGAGTTTACCCTTCAGCTGGGGGAGCACCAACGACACCGCCTTTGCTGCACCTGTGCTAGTAGGTACAATGTTCAGTGCTGCGGCTCTTGCACGCCTTAGGTCCCTGTGTGATGCATCTAGGAGTCTCTGAAACATTTGCAAACATATGTTACCATTGTTTGGATGCATGTATACTTGTACTACAAGCAGGAACCCAAACATCCAAATATCGGGATCAATACCGGATACAAACAGAGACCAAAACTGAATCAACCATTAAAATTTCTATCATCTACGGTTCGACTTCAATACACACACAAAGATGTAATGGTGAAAAGTATGTTGAAATGATATTTACTTGGTCTCCGGTGTAAGAGTGTGTCGTTGTCATTGTTCCCTTGACGATTCCTGTAATTGAGTAAGCTAAGAAACCATATTGTCAACATGTAATGATAGTAGAGAAAAGTAGTGTACCAAATTCTTCATCCAAAACTTTAGCAAAGGGAGCCAAACAGTTGGTGGTGCAAGATGCATTGCTGCCAAACAACCGAAAAGGAAACATGAATACTCAACAACTGATTATGGTCTTAGTTTGTTTAAACATTACCTAATGATGTTAGCAACATCATGAGAATAGTCTTGCTCATTGACTCCTACAACATAGGTTGGGATATCAGCGCCTTTAGCTGGTGCTGTGATGATCACTTTCGAGGCTCCAGCTTGGATGTGCTTCCCTGCTCCTGGCCCATCAACAAACACTCCTGTTCCCTGATATATATATGTTTCGATTTAATTAGGTTTCCTTTGCATGCGAATCATATCATTTGCAGCTTTAGATAGAACATTGTTCACCTCGATGACAATGTCAATGCCGAGCTCAGCCCATGGAAGCTTAAGAGGATCTCTGTTTGAGACGACTTTGATGAGCTTGCCATCAACGCTGATAGTTTCATTGTCGACTATTTTCACATCGGCCTTGAAGGTTCCAAGCATGGAGTCATACTTGAGCAAGTGGGATGCCTACAAGATTTGAACAAGGTCAAAAAAAGAGAGATCAAAAATGCTAAATTTTATTAGCAACTTACGTTCTTGACACCACCACTGTCGTTAAGCACAACAACTTCGAGAGGAGAGTCCTTGCGGCCGTGCCAACACCTGAGGAAGTTCCTACCAATCCTTCCAAACCCATTAATGGCAACCTTCAGTTTTGCCACTGTCTCTCCTCTAACAGGAGTGGATGTTGCCTCAGCCTAATAATATTTGCACAAACTCATCATCATATATACATCTGCACATTCATAACAATAAAGTTACTGAATCAATCAGTCACCTTGGGGGTGATTTGTGCAGCTATGGCATCAAAGAAAGATGCTTCCCCACCGTTATTGCTGACTCGCAGACCGGAGAATGCAGCCACTTCTAGCCTCTGTGTGGTTTAGCAACAAGAGAAAAGAGATAAACAAACCGTAACACACACACACACACACACACATACAGGGTAGAAGGAAGATTACCTTGGAGGAACATTGAGCTGGGAAAGAGTGAATGGCACTCTTAGACTGCAGCCTCGGTTTGACGGGGATTCTGGAGACGGCAAGAGCTGAATGTGTGGCCATAGTTGCAAGAGAAAAAGGCTAAGGATGCTAATCAAAATTATGAGCAGTGGCATATATACATGCATCCTCACATCTTTGATTCTGATAAAAAAGCAACCTGTGGTTGATAGTGAAGCAAATGAATATGTGGTTACTACCGTAGGTAAGATACAATCGGGGATAAGATTGTGTGAGCCGTTGATTAATAGTCATCACAGGTATCTCTCATTTATTAAAAAAAAAAAAAAAAAAAACTGTTTCCATGTCACATTTCGCCTAATCAGAATTTCGCCTAAGGAATCTGAAATGATGATGATATATCGTTCAACATAGAATAACGAAAACAGAGACAAGACAATGGTAGCGGTTTGAAGATGGAGGAAAAGTTGGACAGAATTACACAGAAACAGCAAAACAATAACAAGTAATAAATGACCCACAATTTGTTTCAGTATCCTAAAACAGGTGAGATTATTCAGGCTGTAGCCTCGATTTCATCAGTGCTTAGAGCTGCACCATTAGGGGTGTCTTCTGATTTTAGCTGAGAGGACACATCGTCGATAGCAGAGTTGAGCTGAGCAATTTTGTCAGCCAATACCTTGCGAGTTTTCTGCATTAAGGCAAATAAACAGTGTTGTTAATAAGTAAAAACAAACAGAGAGAAAAATGATATGTTTTCAAGTCACCTCCAAAGCTTTTTCCTCATCATATATGAACTTAGGCAATTTCCTCATGAGATCCTTTCGGTCTGCTCCAGCTATAGCCTTGCTGATCTGAAATAATAGGTTTGCACAACATCATCACACATTGGGATCAACTAAACAAACCATGTAAAAGAGAATATAACCTGTGGTGCATACACACATCCTAGAGCACCGACTATGAGCCCGCCCAAAATAAACCCTCCCACAAATAGGCCAGTGCTGCCTGAACTGTCATCATCTCTGCAAGATAGACATTGCACAAACGGTGACTATCAATTACTATGCTCAGAAGAACCGCGACTTATGACTGACTAACTAATGGGCATGTAAAAAACAATAACAAAAGATTCACCAGATCCCAAAAAGTGTAAATGTTAACCTGTATGCTGATTGGATGGTTAGGATCCTTTTGCTTCTAGGAGCAGAAAATTGCAGCTTTTTAGAAGGATTCAGCGCGAAAGAAACGTTGGCACGACGAGCATTTGGCTTCAGAGAAAGGCCTAGCATGAATTTGAAGGACAAGGAACAAAGATTACTGAATCGAGAGAGATGCTCACTTTTTACAATATGAAATGAGAAATATAATCAAATCTTAGTTAATCTGATTTGATATTTTGGGCATAAAAAAAATAGAAATCACAGTACAAAAAACAAACGGGTTCCTGAGATTCGTGTAACGTGGCTGCTTCAAATAAAAGATAGAATCTCAAATTCGGATGCATACCAGATGAAGGATGGAGTTGTTGAGTATTCCTGGAAAGAGAGAGAGATGTCGAAAGAGCCGCCATCGATGGAACAAGTGCGAAGAAAAACTTGGATCCTCTCGGAGCTGTTTCTGAGCTTGGAGGACCTTCGATGTTATCTATGTTCTCATTCAGTGGTAATAATCAATTAATAATATTTATTTACCCAAATATGATAAATAAGTGACAAATACTACAAACATTTTTCTTTTATCAAAACTTAAGTAGTTGATTTGGCGGAGCATTACCCGTAATGCTAGAAATAATTTATTTTTCTTGTTAAAAAAAACTTCTTTTTTCTTTTCACTTCTGTTAACTAAATTTTTCTATAAAAAAGTCTACCCATTTTTACGAAAGAATCTGATATTAAATTACTCCATTAAAAATACAGGAGATAGAAAAATTGTAAAAATCCTCTTTTGGTCTAAAATTCTATCTCATCCCAACTACGCATCAGATGAACCAAAAAGTTTGTTTGCTTCAAGCAAGCACACCATTTTCACTGAGCATATTAAACCAGCCCTTGCAAATCTCAATGATTCTTCAAAAATGCTTAGCATTTCATATCTTCCATATACACTAAATTTTAACCATGGATAAGGATCTTGGTCATTTTCCAAATTGTCAGTATCATTTTTTCTTCAATCTTTTCACTACAATTTTTGATTTTTTTTTGTTCATTGGAAACTCAGTATCTAGGAAGATTATCTTTAGATGATCACTTTTTTGATTCACTTCAGAATCCTTGGGTAGTGAGTTAAAATTTCAAGGTATCACTACTAGAAAATGTGTCTATAACTACAAAAAATATGACGAATTCGTCGTAAAGTTATAAATATGTTACGAGGATTTTATGAAAAAGGTGTATTTCGTCGCAATGTAGTTGTAAAGTTACAACAAAATCATTTCGTCGTAATGAATATGTAACTTTACAAGGCGTTTACGACGAATGAGAAAGTTCGTCTTAAATTCCATGTAATGTTACTAGTACTTTACAATAAAACATATAACCGTTATTTTTGTTTAAAATATGTTTGTAGTGTGATTTACAAAACTAAATTCGTTGTAAAGTATACGTTAGATGTTGGGGTCAAAATAGGACACGACGTAATCAATATCCAGAAATTACCGCATAGACATTTTCTTTCTATAAAGAAAAAAAAAATGTGAGAACTAAAACCTCATAAGATTCAAAAAATCAAAGTAACGAGTTTTCACGAAAGACATACTCAATTTCAAACAAAATAACATCCAAAAATACGATAAAACGAGAAACCGTCGCGTCCCGACTTCTCATCGTCTTATTGTTTTCAGTTCATCTTGCGCTGACCGTTGAACCATGTCGCCATAAGGCGATCTTCTCCGCCTCTCATCGCCATCAGGCGACGACTCCCTCTCATCCTTGTCGCCACGTGGTGACCAGACCATCTTCTCCAGGCCTCGTCGCCAGCAGGCGACGACTCCCAGTCGAGGCCTCGACCCTAGCAGGCGAGGACTCCCAGTCGGGGCCTGCGACGACTCCCAGTCCAAGCCTCATCGCCAGTAGGTGACGACTTCCAGTCCGAGCCTTCTCGCCAGTAAGCGACGACACTCTCTCCTCCTCTTCGTTAGTATGCGATCAAAACTTCTTCTCCTTTCGCCATGAGGCGGCGTCAACCTCGTGTCGTCTCGATCAAACTGTCTTTTGTTTCATCTCAATTGAATTCCCGTTGAAATTTTACGATAAAAGATCAAAGACTTATTTTCTCGTAAAATCTCAAATCAGTCGTATGAAACGGTAGGAGTTAACTTAACACCACTGTTATATTGATTATACGATTGGTTTTCATCATCATATAGCATCATCATTGTATCAAAGGTGATTTCTCTGAAAGAAATAAAAAAAACATTTAAGTAAAAAAACAGCCCGAGAAGGTCTAAGACTCGGTCAAAGCCCATTTACAATTTTAGATGAGACGGAGCCCAAACTACAATGAAGATTTACTTGATTTTCGAAGAAGATAAATGGAAAAGAGATAAATGTCACAGTTCCCAAGATAATCATCAAGATCAAGAGGAAATGAAGATTTCCGCAAAGAGATAGGCTCAAATCAGGGGTGGAAAAGGAAAGACAACCGACCTAGGAGACATATATAAGGAGATCCAAGGCAAGGAGCGCGGGGGACATAACTTTTGTTAGCAACTTAGGCATTCAAAGCAATTTTAGGTATTCCCGTTTTTGTTATCGAACTGCAACTCGACTATGTTCGAAGTTTAGGTGATTAGAACTATAGATCTCGATGACAGATCTTGAAGCCGAGGCTTTTAGAGCCTATTGTATGATCGCTACGCTCAGACACAGATTCAGAATAAGAACATCCTTATTTTTTTCCTTTTTCGATTTGTTTTACTTGGTCTGTTTTTTTTTTTTTGTATTTTTGACCACTTGTCGTTGACTGCACAAAAATCCGGAACCTCAAGGAAAGTTAGGGTTTATTGAGTTTCCTCTGATTACATAAATCGATAGTGTGAATTTTGGTTCCCACAATTTAGCGCTAGAAAGAGGGGAGGGGTCGGATCAATCTAACTCGCAGCCACAAAAATGCTTGGTCAAACATGACCACAGACGCTAAGAACAAGCAACCAGCTCATGACGGCCATGTCGCCAATGAAAACGTTGAAAATACTCCAGCAGGAAACGTCTATGCGTCCAACGCTGATGCTAAAACCGTGTCTTTCCAGGAGATAAAGAAGATGTTCTCGACTCTCAAAAAGAAGTCGAAAGAACATGATAAACTAACGAGTTCTCTCGCTAAACAGGTTGAAACCCTAATAGCAAGAACCAGAGCTATTTTCCCTCGTGGAACTACAAGAATCCACAGTGGAAGAAGGCTTAACTTCGCAACTCCATTGGATAAGACCGAGAATGCCTAGGGAAATCCGTTGGGACAAAACCTCGTCGAGATAACTCCCGATGCGACGCAGAAGAACGATGAAAATTATCCACCTATCAATCGAGAAATGGAAGATAATGAAGTCGAGCGGGTCAAATTGGATCCCATAAATCAATCCGATAACTCGAATAAGGATGCTTATGTGCACCAAAGAAGGACGAGAAGCCACAAGACTCGGCAGGACTCTTTGTTTGACAAACTCATGACAAAACATGAAAGAAACATCTTTTGGGTAGAACAAGAGAAACTTGCTGAGGAGAAGGCCCAGATCGCTCGCAGCAAACGCCAACAAACTCAAAAAGCTGCTGGCAATGATCTTGACGATATTCACGATCTCCGTGACTATATCACAAAAACGGCTGCATAATTAAAAGCGGTGAAATCTCAAATTGACCACGCTACCAGCGCCACACCCGAGACCGATAGAATTATTGATACACCAACGGTCGGTGTATCACCGAGACAAAAATCTTGGATCCTAGGATGATCATGATCCCTATGTACAACGACACCACCAACCCCAAAGCGCATCTGCAAATCTTCTATATCGTGATGGGTAGGACCAAACTCAGGGAAAATGAAAGAGATGTTGGTTATTGCCGCCTCTTTGTTGAAAATATCCAAGGAGCATCACTCGAATGATTTTCTCGCCTAAAAAAAAATTCCATGTAAAGCTTCCATCAACTTGCTTCGATGTTCATGCATAGGGAAACCTTCGACGTCGACCTTTGGAGTCTATATCAAAAGGAAGACAAACCTCTCTGTGAGTTCATGAACAAATTCAAAATAGCCATGTCGAAAGTCAGCAGGATCAGGGATAAGGCCATGATTAACCCGGGTCTCTTAAGGTGGGGTTCTTAACGTAAAAATTGTCTTTTTAATTTTTTTTTTTACATTTTTCTCGCTAAGAGCCGGCTCTTATGGTTCTTATTTAAGAGACGGTTCTTATTTAAGAGACGGTTCTTAGGTTTTCTTAGTTAAAAGCTAAGATACGTCTCTTAGAAAATCTAAGAACTCCACCTTAAGAGACCCCGGTTAATCCTGCTCTAAGTTAGCTATAGACGCGCTCCGAAAGACACTATAGTACAAGTCCAAGTTCAAGAAGTGGATATCTCTCGAAAAACCACACACAATCCAAGATGTTCTGCTTAAGATCACATACTACATCACCATCAAATGGGAGATGAAAGTCTTGTTGCAGAAACACAAACCGACGGAAGCATCTTCGAAGGACTTGGCGTCAGAGCAAAAGTCGAAAAAGAAGACCTCTTGTAACGACAAGTATGTCCACCATGAGGGGAAGACGTCCAAGGAGCGCATAACTATGCCATCAACTCCACACCAGAACAAGGAAGAACGTTAGGGAACACATGGACCCAAAACACATCGTACGACAAAAACATCTTCTACGAGTTTCACCAAACCAGAGGTCATTCCACCATGAACTGAAAAGTTCTTGGCACAAGGCTAATGACAAAACTACTCGCAGGAGTAATATTCGAAGTGACCAGCATAAAAGATCTCATTCGCGACAACGACCTCCCACCAAAAATTGTACAAGCCCTGCCAGCTGAAAACACTCCTCAAGGGAACCGGTCAGGCGAGAACGGAAAACATTGAAGAAGACCTGATGACAGAGGCAACGACAACAAGTTTCTTAGATAAAACACGATCATCAGAGGATCAAAATAATGTCATTACACTGTCTCGTTAATAAAGGCTTATCAACGGAAGCCCGAGTCAATCACAAACTGGGCTCCACCTCTCGATGTCCCAAACGATACGATCACTTTCGAGGAATATAAGACCGTCAGAAACAATAAACCTCACAGCGACCCATTCGTGATTTATATCATGATAAAGGATCTTAAAGTTTCCATGGTCCTCGCAGAAACGAAAAACACCATCAACGATATCTTCCGCAATACCTCGAAAAGATGAACATCGACCTATCTGAAGTCATACCAAAGCTGAGACCACTTACTTGCTTCTTCGACACAATGTCAATGACTCTCAGATCGATTAAACTCTCAGTCATGGCCAAGGAAATCACAAAATCATCGACTTTGTAGTCGTCTATCATCCGGCCATCTACAACTTGATCATGGGAATGCCCTGGATAAACTCCACGAAGGCAGTCCCATCGACCTATCAGCTGGGCATCAAGTTCCCAACTCCAAACAGAACCGAATCAATATGGGAATGCCAAAAACAGTCGCAACTCTGCTTCCTGGCGGAACACAAGTTCGGTAAAATCATGACCACATCCATGCCTAAACCCAAGCGTACGAACAAAACTCAGATCCCAACTGAAAACGGTTCTGAAAAAGATGATCCAGAATCATCGGTTCAAGAAACAGCTGCAGAAGAAGAAAACAAGCAGACTTCCGAGCCCAACACTTCCAATAACCCAGAAAAGACTACTCCGGAAAAAGCCGCTGATAAAGTAACAGTCAACATGACTAGGACGATCGACGCAACCAAACCAAACGAGTAAAAAACTCATGGCAGCAAACTGAACTACAAGACGCTTGATTCTCAAAATGGGTACGTAGGCAACTCGTCACAGGGGGAATTCAAATGTCTCCCTCTCTAAAAAGGAGGGGGGGGGGGTACGTATACGTATACTTGTATGCTCCCACATTTTCATTATTCGCCCTTGTACTCAAGATTTTGTTTTTAAAAAAAATGATAATAAGATAACGCAATATGACTTCTAAATGTCTTGTAAATCTCTTTTATCGCAATAATACTTAATCTCACAAATTAATTCACGGCCAAACCGGAAATCCACGATTCATCTGAAATGCCTAATAAGAACAAACAATTATTATATAACCTAGAAATGGAAATCATACAAAATAGAAACCCAACGATCAAATGGTTAACGAAAAATCTAACACTTTCAAACAAGCTAACCCAGTCGGAAGATAAAAAAAAAGATCTTTGGCCAAAATATAAAATTCTCCCAAGATATCCTAACAACGTAAAATCACTTTACACAAAGGAAAAACATATTCTTAGAAAAAACTAACATGATATTCCATATTATTTAACAGTTTAGGCCATTTTATAGACCCTAACTGGAGTCTAAAATGTTTGTCTAGGCTATGTTATAGAGTATTTTCAGGTTCAGGTATGTTTTGGAGATTTTTAGTAATCTTAGAGCTTTTTAAGGTGCAGAACTGCGTAGACACGTCAGATGTTTTGCTATGGATGAAGACCTTCCCACAATGAGATTGAGCTGAAATTTTTACACAGGTTATAGTTTTTAGTTATATTTTCAATTCCACTAGTTTGAGGTCCATCTGATTGTTAGATCAAAAGTTATGTCTGTTTTACTGAAGAGTTGTCTTTCTGCCTCGCGAGAGGAAGCTGTTGAGAAGATAAAAGACTGTCGATCGATGGCACAGCCTTAGTGTTGATCAATGGTGATTCCAGATGACAGGCCCAACTTGTTTAGAGACCAACTAAAGTCCAGAAGCCTCCACAAAGTACCAAAATACCCTTAGACGTGTTTTTGACCTATTTTATGTTCTGTTAAGCCATTGTTGACAGCTATGTTTTACTTGTAAGAAGAGAAGAGCTTAGTCTTGGAGAGAGAGAGATCTGAACACCTGTACAGAGAAGATATTGAACTCCCTTTTATCTCTTATCTTATTATTCTATGCAATTCATTCAGTTATTTGTTATGATTCTCATAATCATGTCTGAGCAGTTTGCTTTTAGATTTAGGGTTCTTCAAAGGTGGCTATGAACTGTTAATCACATAGAATTGTTAGGGTGACCATCTAGTTCTTTGTTTAAGTTGTTCTTAATACTGAGTTGAATTTGATCACTTTAACCCTAGATTATAGGAATTATTAGCGCAAGAGAGAGCCTGGCTATAACCTTGAAACTTATCTTAAACAATCTAAAACCCTAATAACAAACGAGAGTTGAATTAGGAGGTTAGAGAACATATCAAACATAAAAATTGTATATGTTTAGAAGTAGCCTCGATCGACACCACATAGTGGCCATCGATCGATACTCAGTTGAGATTCACGAGAGTGATCTCCTAAACCCTAGAGTTTGAGTTCGAGAATGATACTTAATAAAATCCTTAGAAATTTATTAATCTAAATATTTAGCTTACATGAGAATTTCCCCTAAGTCTATTCTTTCCCATAAGTTTTTACAAACCAATCAATCAATCATCGAATCACTGCTTACTAAATCATTGTTACCGTCTTGCTTTAATTCGAAAACAAATAGTCTATTGTGCAATCCTATAGTCTATGTGGATTTGATCTCTAAGTAGTACATTGAACCTCTTATTTGAAAGAGTAAAGTGGAAAATAAGGTTAATTTGAAAGTGAAATAAAACCCCACATCAAATTTGGTGCCGTTGCCGGAGACTCTTTGATAGGGATAAGTTTAATCCTAAGTCTAGTTGTAGTACTTAAGAGTCAATCCATCCTAAGTCGATCTCAAACACCAAGAATACAGGTGATGAAGCTTAATCTAAACAATTAAAAGGATAGATGATT